>JBAMYA010047040.1:0-10647 GCA_037176975.1 Arrhamphus sclerolepis | reverse complement strand
TAGATTTAGGCATTTTTGCTTAAAAATAATATTTATATTTTGAAAATATTTAAGTTGCACTTCTTTATCTGTCAAGAAATAAAGAAGAAACATCTTAAGCCAGGGTCAGCTGATGTTGATGGCTTAGGGCTAGCTGAATCCTGGTCATCATCATGATCATCATCTGAGTCCAGAGTGTAGGATTCTGGTGGTACAGGAATTAGCAGTTCTTCTCCATGAGGTACAGGACACAGAGCTGATGGAACATATGGATACTCCACTGTCCATTTCTTCTTTCTTGACATTCCTTTTGCAACAGAGGGAATCATACAAAAATAACAGTGGCTACTGTGATCTGTTGGTTTTCGCCAAACCATTGGGATTGCAAAGGGTATAGATTTTCTTTTCTTGTTGAGCCACTGTCGAAGATTAGTTGCCCAACGTTTGTCCTGACCTCCAACTTTGCATCCAAAGTAATGGTGGTATGCGTTTTTAACCATTGCAGTTATGTTGCGCTTTTGGGATGCAAAAGTCAGTTCACCACAAATGTAACAGGCATCTCTCTTATCTGAAATCAAAAAATGATATAGTTCACTATAGATATCTGACAAATGTGATCTTAGAAGCTGTTACATGCGATTTGTGATGCAAAAGACAATTTCTGCTAACATTCATGAAATTTCTCTATATGCATGCATTTTGTGCACTTTCAAGAGAGGTTTCTGCAAATAAAACAAAAATTTTATGTCAAAACTCTAGACATATTAAAATGAATGTAGTGGACAGGCTTTCAGATAGAACTGGTTGCTTGTAGACACACTGTACCTTCTGATAAACTACCATTTTTGCCTTATTTTGCATAGATTTCCTATTTTGACCCAATACTGTATCTTGGAAACTATAGCCAATTTGCACTTTTGACTTAATTTTTCTTTATTAGTGACCTAATCCTAGAAAGATTTCACTGCTTTTGTTCCGGAAGCATTTTGCTTGTAGACCAGTCTAATTTAAAGCAGCACTAATGACCTTTTTTCCATGTTAAATATAATCTCAGTTCCTCCAATTTCAATTTAATGAATATTTGCTCATTTTTAAGACGTGTCGTCTTGCTGTTGCAATATCCCTGCTTCTGGCAAAAACCAATCAAATTAACTTTAGACTCCCATTCTGGTCATCTCTTGTGACAACTGTGTATTGTTTTACTGCCACTATGTCACACAGCAAAAATGATGAATCCAGCTCATAGAGCTACAGTAGACATGAAGTGATTAAGAGACTCAAGAAAGGTGGAAGAGGAAATGAGTGGGAGACACAGTGTCGAGCTAAAATATAAAAAGTTTCTTTGACCTTTCTTTAAAGGAGGCTACATCTGTTAGTAACATTAGTAACAGATGTTAGTAAAATTTTATTTTATAGTTAGAAAAGATTAACCTTTGTTTTTAAGCACACAAATCTGAAGCAAGTGTGTTGTTGATTGTGACACTGATGTAAATATTACTGCTGGTAAAATACAGTTTGTAACTGTTGTTGGGAAAAAAAGTGCACTTTTCCCCCCTTTCTTTAAACCTTTCAAGTATGTTTTATTGACTGTTAATACATTGTCTTAGTACTCCATTTGCATTTCTTATGTGGCTTTATATACGGTAGTTTGAGTAGAAGTGACACCCGCTGATGGGACATGTGAGCTAAGTAATATGATCATGTGATCACTGTAATTAAAATAATCTGAGGACTGTTCATACTTCCTTTGGGGGACTGCAAATACTTGGAGTAGAGGCATTTCTTCAGCAGGGATTTTCGCAGCTCCTGAGATCTGGTTAAGAAGCTTATGTTGTGTTATTGTGTTTTTCTGCTTCAAATATCATGTTGGTGTTGTAGATACCTAATAATAGTACATTTAGGAGAGATGTTGTTTTTGTATGTTTTTTTTTTTTTTTTTGTATTCCAGTTTTTCATGGTGTCTGAAAGTGCAAAATAAATAAATAATGCTAATGCTAATAATAAAATATCATTAAACATCAGCTGAAGTGCATTTTTATTCAACTAGATGAAGAACTTTTGGGGGAACCTACAGCAGTTTTCAAGTTACTCAAAAGCACTCTTAAATGATCACAATGTAATGTCGTCAACCCTCACTAACATGTAGGAATGATAATCGCTATCAGACAGTACTCCAGAAGCTTCTCATTTTGTGTTGACTCTAGGTAAGACAAACCTTTAGTGTTAACACATCATTTTTCTGCAGCTCTCTGAACTTAAAAGTGAAATGCCCCAATTTACTCTGTGCTGGACTGAAAAGGTACAGTATATTTTATCTCTATAAATCAGACAACATTTGTATATGGGGCCCATCTGAGATATAAATGGCTTTTTTTTTTTTTAAAAAGAGACCCCATATGGGATTGTCCACGGGCTTCACGTTGGCCCCATGTGAATTGTTCACAATGGTTACACTGATTTACATGGATGATGAATGGGCATGCGCCCAAAGTGGGTGTCTTATCTGGGTCCAACTTGGGCTATCCACACAAACAGACCCAAGTGGGCAATTCACTTGGAGACAATATTGGAACCAGCGGATGGTCCTATATGGGGACTTATTTTTCAGCACATTTAAATCTCAGATGGGCCCCACATACAAATGTTGGCTGGGATGTAACAGAGACATCACCAAGGATGTTAAAAACAGAAATTATAAAAGCATTTAGAAGACTCATTTTGTTTAGTCTCCTTGATTACATAGGTCTATCAAGACAAAAAAAAAAAAAAAAAAAAGAAGAATTTTGTTGACAAAGCAGTACACTTGCACAAAGTTTACATCACACTTCTATTCTTATACAACCGTTATATAAGCTGAATGCACAAAATATACAACTAATCCATAATATTATGACAATTCAACATGAATCCTGAAATGGATAAATGAGTTGTGTATTTCCTCAGAGGAATATAAACATATTCACAGCTATTAGCCAACTATAAGTTGTGCAGTCAAACACAAAAAAACAATGAAACACAATTTGGCTTTTAAAATATTCAGTGATCATTTCAGCTGCTCTTTGTTTTAATTAGTGTCTTGAGCTTTCCACCCATCAGGTCTGATCCGTTTTAGAATCAGTCTTTGCTTCTGCAGCAGCTTCATTTCTAAAATACATGATAACTTGAGAATATTAAGGTTCAACAAACAATCAAGTTTACTCAAGTTTAAATTCACGGAGAAATGATGATTAGGCCAGAAAATTACTTACCCAATAAATTTGTAGATTTGCTGCTACAACATGTCATTTGAGGATTTAGTGTTTGAATCAACTACGATTACAGCTATTTACAATTACAGAGCTCTTGTTGATGTTCAAAATGATGCCAAACACACACACACACACACACACACACACACACACACAAAAAAAGGGTGAAATGATAATTGCTTTTCATAATTAAAAGATGATGATCAACTTGGTTGCTTGTTGCTTTTGTCAATAGAGGTGTTACTAAAAAAACAGACTGGGCAAACACTGTTTCTCTTTTCAGCAGACGGATCAAACAAGTACAATTTATCAAGAAGCGGCAAATACTTAATCTAAATCAATATTTAAAGAGCTGGGATGTAAATATGTTGGAATATGTTATTTTAATGTGGCACAAGCTGCTTCCTTGTGACTCACCTGAACTCAGAGCAGTATATTTTGTATGTATGAGTTTCATTTGCAATGAAAATTTGATTATGTGGTAAAATATACTTTGACTTTTCTAAAATCTCATAAGGATTTGATTTTAACTTGTAGTCAGATGATGAAACTTTTCATATGTGGTAAAAACCACAGCATGGAATCACCTCCCTCAAGTGGAAACACTAATTTCAAAGAGGACATAGAACTACTTTATAGTCTCACAAAATAATAATTTTTAGTCACTGGATTCCAGTCCTTCAAATCTGCCATGGAGAAGAGTTTTAAAGTCACTTTAACAACTCCAATAATAAAATAAGATAACGCTGTATATTTACATGAGGTCATTCGTGAAAGAGACTGAGACAAATTGGATATGTGGATGCAAGGATGAACTCACCCCACCAACTTTTTCAAAGAACGCCCCTTGGCTTCCAAAGTGGATGAGCTGCTCATTGAAGAACCAGGTGAACTTGAGGTCCAGAGATGGGTCATGTGAAACCTGACAGGGCAGCACAATGCTCTCACCCACAGTCACATCCAGGTGACCTGCTGGGCTGGTGATCACTGTTGCTTCTGCAAACAGACAATGCAGAGCCAGAAGAAAAAGAAGAAAATGTCATGTTAACACAGTGGCTGTCCTGCATTTAGGGCTGATATACCGTCTTCAAGACTGTACACTCCATTGTATAACCACTTCTTTGAGCATTTTTTTTCCCTACCTGTTCCAAAAAAACTAACAAATTATTAGAAAGAAAAAAACAACACTATTCCACTATTAAAACTAAATCCTGTTCTTTGTCAAAACTTATCGAACATCTTGTTACACCTGTGCTTCTGGCAGCAAGCTTTTGCTGCATCTTTCTTTGTGTTCCAGAGCAACGTAAAAACAGCTACTTTATTAAAGCTGTTCAGATCTGAGTCTATAATTTGCCACTGTTTATGTGAGACCAAAAGCCACCCAATGTCATCCTTTCTCCTGTGTGCATCAACATAATCTTTGGCCATTTCAGCAGATGTCTCATTCAACAGCAGTGCTGTGCAAAGAATTCATCTCAGGCTGAGAGGTCTACACACAATCCACCGTGAATAATGCATGTACGCCATAAGCATCTAATGAACAGGCAAACCGGTGCGGCATATCAGGGGGAGTAAAGGTCTATATTCAGCTCTGTCAAAACAAGCCAGCTTGTTTACCTCGCACATCATAAGGTAAACCGACTGGCCATGGCATTTCGTTCCAGGAGAATCTTGGGAAAGTTTGGCACAAGTTGCAAAATGAGGGGGCAAAACTTTCCGCTTACAACTGCAAGGCTGTCAAAGTCCTTTCCTGTCATGACTGGAGGGAAATCCACAAATTGGCTCCCTGAATCCCTTCAGTGTCCAATGTAAATGTCCATTCTCATACTTTAAATTAACAGAGCAGCGATATACGTTCAAACAGCTGTAAGGAGCTTTATTTAGTATATTGATCAGGGGCTGTTTAGAATAGATGGTAAAATTTCCATTTGAGCCTTCGGAATTTGTAAGATGTGTCATTAAGCTTGAATATCTACAATTGGATTCACTCAAACATAAATATTATACCTGACATTCAGGTTAGTTAAAATAATGCATCTGGGTAGAAGTAGACTGTCACCAGCAACTCTGTGTGACATGTTGGGAATGATTTTCCTCTCGCAAACGTACATCAGCACCAGTTGGACAGAGAGTGAGAGAAAGCAAAGAATCTAGTTTTGTAAAACCAGCAAATGTATGTGGCCTGACAGAACATTAATGAGAATCTACTTTTACTTTCTTGTTAAACATCCAACAGTTCAGTCAGTCAAATCATGCAGTGGAGACTTCAAATGCTTTATGATAAAACACATTTGAGTTTCGCCGCCTCAGCTCCGACCTCATCAATCCCCACTTATTAGACATACGTAAGGATATTGAGGGGTGATGGACATAATCTAACCCCAAATCCATACAGTCTGAGTTTACGGGTGGAAACTGGAGAGGAGGTGGGATTGCAGAAGCAGTAGCAAGCTTGGCAGGTGAGAGACATCAGAAGACATGTGAGAAACAAGTACCTCTGGCTCTTTAAATAGACCTGCAAACGGGTTGGGGGTAATAGGAATGAGCCATGCAGAGTGGTGAAAAGGAGCGTAAAACGATTCCTGAGACTGACTGCATTAAGTAGCACCCAGGGCTCACCTCATTTCTGGATAGACTGTGGATTTTTTTCTTTTATGCTTCATTTTATTAATACCAAGATTTTTCCTGCTTAATGATTATCAATAGAATGTTTTGAGTTTTGGAGAAAAAAACAAAACAAAAGCAACTATCACTAGAGGTTCTGATTCCAAGTTATTTCCCTGATGAAGACAAATGCATGTTTTTATTGAGAATAGTGCTTCTTTTTAAATGTTGATCATTAATCCAATGACCAGTAAGAAGCATCGGGTTGGATATAGTGATGATCAGATTAAACAAGAAGAAAATAATATTTACTGTATTATTTTTTTGTGTGTGTGTGTGTGTTTACTGTAAGCATATGCATAAAACCTCACTGTACAGGGTAAGTTAATTTAATTTTAGTACCCTTCTGTGAATAATATCGGCACGGCAGACTTTGATGAGCATACGTGCACACTATTTTTATACAGTGTTATAATAGGCCCACTGTGCATGTAAGGAGGATGTGAGGAGGGAAAAAAAAAGTGCAAAATTGGGATTCTATATAAACTTGATTTGCAATTCAAAAAACCTGTGGAAGAAAAAACCCACCACCATCAGGCATTTTAATAGAGCGGTGCTGTTGACTACGCTCTTCACAAAGACCTACAAAATTCCTTGCACTGCAGAAGTGTGTGATTTAAATGGATTGAAATCTTAAACAAACCAAGCATGGCTATGAGCCACTGCGCAGAAAAAAAAAGTATGAATTAAACATTGCGGCACATGAAGGCAAAGAGCCCCATGTCTCATTTCCTCGGGCTACTGTCAATCCACCAATATCCTATTTATTTTATTTCTCTGACTAAACTAATAATTAGCAAGTGACACGTCCATCTCGTTGATGTGAGTTTCAGTTAGAAAGTTGGCATTTCCATACATCCAGTGACAGCAGTTCACTTCATTAGGGGCCATTTCTTTGTTTTTAATCAAAGAAGACAAATAATGTTGTTCATGCACTGCAGTTAGTAAGTGGCAGTGATACATAGAATGACTGTGTGGAATAAATTAAATTACCTTTTTCCTGACATTTATACATATTTTTTTATTTATATTTTATATGCGTTATTGATCCCACAGGGGGAAATACTTCTTCTGCATTTAACCCATCACCAGGCGAGGTGGGCTGCTGCAGTGGGAAGCAGTCAGGGGTTTCAGGTGCCTTGCTCAGGGGCACCTCATCTGTGGGTGTGGATGTGGGAAAGAACTGTTCAGGCACTTCGGCACATACCCACATCATTGGTACTGGTTGGGGATCGAACTGGCGACCCTTTAGGACTTGGTCACCAGTCCAAGTCCTCAACCAGTAGCCCATGGACGCCCCCGTAGAATGTATCATCATATATTACATAAAGGCACAAATAGTTAATACTATTGAAAAATGCATGATTACCTTGCAGTTCCCTGAATTGGAAACAGATCCAAAGTGTTTTTGATATCGTCTATGGTCTTTTTTTGACTATGTAATCAAGCCGTAGCGACATATTCAAAATATATTCAAAAGAAAGGAATGCTGTGAATGACTGTGAGCAGTTAAACATTGTGAAAAGCTGTTATGTTGCACTGAACAGAAAGGTACAATGTTCCACCCTTTCTTCTCTAAACCACGAAGCTTCACAAACACATACTTAAGAACTTAAGAGCATTGTCACGGCCTTCTATTCCACATATTCCAACAAAGTCATGAGTGGCAACAGGCGGTCTGTTTCTTGAAGACGCACTCCCAACTTGATTGTTTAAAAAATATATGTAGTTTAGTTTTAACAAAAATATAAACGAAACAATAGCCAAAATTGTCCTACAACTTGAATGAAAACGAAAATTAACATAATCCGATTTTACATGACGGTCCAACAATAAAAAAAATTTAAAAAAAAGGTAAATTATGAGCTACTGTGCAATTGCAAATCAGAAAAAGTTGAAGTTGGTACAATGTAAAAATTTCTTATACAAAGGGTGGGGGCAATGATTGAATATTTACAGTGATATATTTCACTGCAGACGGTGTGAACACAACATACTTTATATTTTATAAGATCAGCTTCATCTAATTTATCAGTATATGAACATATTTATATTTCAGGCCAACAACAAATTCCACAGAAAAGGCTAAGATAAGCCAAATTTAGGAATAACAATAAAGAAATAATTATGTTATACCCAGCAAATGATTGTAATCATGGTTTTTTGCAAATTCAGGATGAACAAATGCTGAGTCATTGAGGAGCAGATGATATCTGATTTCTCAAAAAATAATAAACTGAATAATGTTCCTGAAAGAAATATGTTCAGGAATTTTCTTACTTCTCCTTCTACAGCACATACAATTCAAAGAATTTGGACAAATTTGTGTGCGTAAAGGACACATGAATAGTATACTTTTAGCTGCCGGGGACAACAGACAAACTTTACAGCTGACAGTTGTATGTGGCACATCCAAAAGACAAACCACTTCCAAGCGACTGAAGAAACTGTGCCTTCTCTTTTTACAGCGCACACTATTACACTTTAGATTTGTCCTTGTCACAAACCTCAGAAACCTCGGGAAGCGCTGTGAAACTACGGTGGCTCGTGGAACCGGTAACGGTGTCATACCATAAATATGCAGATTAAAATCAACATTGATTTTCCTTTGTGTTAACATCACCATAAACTATTAATTTGAATTAACTGATAAAATTGATTTATCTCACAAACCTAATCTAGGGTGGTATCAGTGACCTTGGAAAAGGTCATTTACACCTTTTTGATCCATCCATCCATGTTCAGGGTTGCAGGTGTTTACTGGAGCTTATCCCTGATGTCTGATGGGTGAAAAGGAAAGGGCTCACCCTGAACAGGTCAGCAGTCCTTTGCAGCACTTCCGTGAGGGCAGCATTAATTCAGAAACGTACGCTGAGATTTTAGAGCAGTATATGTTGCCTTGAAAATGACATACCTTCCAGTGATGTCCACGGAGCGAGACAAAACTGAATTCTGCTCACATTACAAACGCGTGGCCAAGAAACAAAATTCAGACCTTAAATGGTGGCTCCTATCTACTGACTGAATGTGTGTATTTTTGCTTGGTCTGATTGGTCGAAATCTTGCTGAAGTTTGATAAGATGCTTTCATCCAACCACCTGCAAAGTATATATTTTTTTCTGTGTCTATCCTTATGACGGGAAAAAATTTAAAAAAAATCTTTCAACACATCATATAAGCAATAGATCTGAACATTAACTTAAAAAAAATTAAATAAAAAGATAAAACTAAACACAAGTATGGGCTCACATTAAAGCCCAGGGTTTGCTGAGCCTTCATAACACAACGGATTTACAGTGTCATTCTAACTCATCTACCAGTCCTGGCTGTCTGCTACATGTATTTAGCATTCCTATCTGCAGTGTGAATGCCACCAGATAAAAAAGCCCTGGAAAATATGCAATTCTTTAGGGAGCTTCCTAGCTCCCATTTCCCAGAGCGAGTCTCCAGAACAGTTGGATCTGAAACCCCCTAAGGGCTGAAGCCAAGTGCTGCTGCAGACCTGGCACAGAGACCTGGTCATTGTTAGAACTGAAAACAGAGAACCAGATGACAAAGGACCCAGTATCAAAAGGACACAAAGTATGGGAGTGACCTTTTCAGAGACTCCTGGGAGTGGTCAGATTGAAGTAAGTCATCATTTAGATACTGGAACAGGTCAAGCTGAATAACCTCATGAAGGAAAAGGCCTGAATGATGGCACATTTGGGCCACTTCAGAAAAAAAAAAGAGAATGGGAACTGTGATGCAAAGAGAGCTTTTATTTGCTTATGTTCTGGTAAGTGACTGCTATCATCATTAAATGTACATGGCAATCTATTTATTATGGCAATCTCATTAGTAACAGGTTTATGCCGGGCTAGGCCATAAATTACATGCCTGTCCAGTTATTCTTTATTGATATTAAGTATTGAAAGTGTACCAATGGTTGTCAAATTAGATATTCCATGACTGTTTCATTTAACACATATTATCAATCATATGTGTTATCAAACAGTAAATTACTTATGGAAAGATAAATATAAACAAAAGCGTCAAGCAGAGCACTACCTAAACAGTTTTTGTGTAAGAAAAACCTAAAAGATGTGAGCAGACATGAGTGTGAGAGACTTTCAGTGTGATATTGTGGAAAGTAAATTCTTCTGTTTCTCAGCTCACACAGAAAGTAAAACGTCAAGTGTTGACCCGGAAACATCAGAATGAGCTGAAAGAATCAGTCATGGGGAAAAAAATCTTCAGCAACAGAAAAAGGACACAAAGGAGTGAAAACACACACTAAAGGAGGAGCTTTAATGTTGTTTAGAGGCTTTTTTAAAAATATAACCATGTGTGTGCTTTGTCCTTCTAAAGAAGAGATGCACAGATCACTTCTTGAATAAAACAAATGTGTCCGTGTGTGTGCGCACAAGAGGACACGCAGAAAGACCACACAAAGAAGGAAAACTCTTAAAAAAAAAGAAGGGAAATTGGTATAAAAGGGTTCCTCTAAAAATAACCCTACCAACATAGCTTGTAGAAATGAACAAGACAGAACAATGGAGGCTAAGGTCTGGCTGGCATGATAAATATATGGGTCTGCACTGTTAGCTAGAGGACCACTGGTCCAGTCTGATGGCCGAGCAGCTAAATATACTGGTCAAATTTGTTTACCTGGTCAGCTTGTGATATATGTTTTGGTGACATGAATAAAGGTGTGAAAGGTAGTTAAACCTCCTGGTTGGGAGATTGAAGGCTGAATTGTAATTGTAAACTTGGG
>JBAMYA010047039.1:0-10649 GCA_037176975.1 Arrhamphus sclerolepis | reverse complement strand
TTATCGATGTGAATGTTAAAATCACCAACAATGTGGTTGAAGACTGTTGTGATAACAGCAGCAGCTCAGAGAAGTTGCTGATAAAACCTGCAGAGAACCTTGGAGGTCTGGAGACAATCAGATTTTTGGACTGCTTTTCAGCACAACATACAGATATTCAAATGAATCAAAATCACCACCTTAACTTTTTGCACCGAAGTGAGTTTTTAAATAAGGCAGCAACACCACCACCTTTCCTGTTTGTTCCAGAAACATTCAGTGAGTTAATCTTCAAATCAAGATTTTCCTCAGTAATGAAATCATTGATTAAGAAGGACTTGTTGAGAGATCAAACATTTAGCAGAGCTACCTTTGTAAAGTTAGTGGTGAGGAATGAGGAATCTGTACTAAATAATTTCTTTTGGGTCTAAAGGTGGAAGTATGTGTAGAGGAGACGTCAGGGACGACAAAAAAGTAGATGGACAGGGTAATGGAAGAGGTGTGAGCTTGGTCCCAGCAGGGACCAGCTCATTCATCTGGGCAGTGAACTCCAGAAGGGGGGAGGTTGGGGAGGGGAGGAGGCTCACATGGAGAGAAGGGCTGGAGGAGGATGTTAGGGGGAGACGGGAGGTGATCTTTTTTTTTTTGGGAGTGATCAAGTTGGGCGAGGGATCTCTCGACCCTGAATATCCTTGGGGGTGGAACTTCCTGTGGGCGGGGCCTGAGGAGTCTCAGTCTCAGCATGGGTGATGGGTGATGGCTTTTATCTTATCTTTGTCCCCTTGTCCTGGATCTTCTTGTCTCTTGTCCTTGTCAGAGACCTGTCAGATGACGCACAGGGTAAAACAGATTAGATGCTAACAGTCTTACTCCTGATTTATTGGGATGAATTCCATTGGCCTGAAAAAGATGTCTTCGGTCCCAGAAAAAGTTGAAATTGTTTTTGAAGTGTACTCTGTGTGAGGAACATACAGCTGAAAGCCATGTGTTCAGATCCAGCAGTCTGCTCCATTCCACGTCCAACTGGTAGTAGAAGCCCGCTGATAAACACCTCAGAGTCCAAAGGGCTCAGAGTCTCTAACAGCTCAGTGGAATCTTTTTTCAGAATTTCAGATTGCTGTTTCACAATGTCATTTTTCCCTGCGTGTAAGATGATGCATTTTACTGTTGGATGTTTAGTCAGGATGTCTGACATTCTCTCTCTTATGTCAGAGATTGTGTCCTTGGGAAAGGAGTATATTTGGATGTTTTTTCTACTTAAATCCTTCTTTTTCATTATGGCATCATCACCCACAATCAAAATTTCTGGCCCAGTCGTTTCATTTCCACTTTTGGTCTTCCTTTTAAAAGTATCTTTCCTTGCCCTGTTTTGTGAAGTTTGAGAGGTTTCCAGGTCATTGGGCAGACATTTGGATTCCTGGAATAGCGGTGAAAATCTATTTTGAAGCTTTATGCTTTGTTTCTGGGAAGGTTTACCACTCATTCTGCTCTTAGTAGTTGCCCACATCTGAGCTTTTCCGACTGCAGGAATTGCTGATGCGCTCTACCTGGACGGTAGAGCAGGCCATCCTGTGGCATCGCTGATCTCTGGACGCTGGACTGCCACTCGTCCTCCAAGTTCTCTGGAAAGTGATTTATCCTTTGGCTTGGCACCCAAAGAGTTCCAAGGAGGACAGCTGCTTCCAGATTTACTGCCAGCCACTTTTATTTCATCTTTAGCTCCATTCATAGAGCTCTCCTTGTGGCTTGTACACCATTTAACGCCAAACTACATAGTTGCTCATTAACATGCTCCTGCTCACTACTCAGTGGTAATGTTGTTCCATCCCTGCAAAGTCCATTCACCTCAGCATTTACCTCAAGCTGGTGAATCTTCATCTCAAGCACTGAAATCTTCTGCAGGAGTTTGTGATAATCATCCATACCGAGGGGAGGCATCTTAGCTGTAGAGCTCCACAGAACCGATCTGTAGCACAGACCTGTGCTGCTAAGCCACGTCCCTTAAGTAAAAACTAACAAAAAGCAGGAAAATCCTTTCTTAAATCAAGCTGTAATGATTAATAGTACCCTTGATTCTGCTTAAGGATGTCTCCTTTTTTGTTAATTTGAGAAAAGAGAGTTAAAGAGGAAAAATAAAAAGGATAGCAGAGAGCATAGCAGAAAAGCATCTGCGCTGTAGCAAAGCAGAAAGCAAACTTTAGTGTGAATGGAATAACTAGCTTGCGTTTATAGTAATAACATTTGCTTGGTGTCATAGAGGAAGAGTCTTCGTGTTGAATCGGTGGCCTGCCTGTCCAGGACTTGATTAACAGCGGACAAAGCCAATCGCTGTCATCTACTACTCAGCAACTTAGTTCTTAGCGCTGTCTCGTTGCGTAGTCACTCATATTACAAAAGAGAATGCATTTTGTTGTCCTGTTAATTGAACCAACAGACCGCCACTGCTGGCTGTGGATTGGTCTGGAAAGGTTCAACTGTGAAGCTTAGCTAAACAGCAGGCATGTTGTACTAACTGTGTGTCAGCTAAGTAATCTCAGCCATACAGTTCACCACAGCTGGGTCCTGGGTCCTGGGTCCTCCAGCCAAGTCACCCTCCAGGTTGGCGAACCTTTTGGATTGATCAACTTTGCTTGGATTTTCTCTGACTCACTGACAGAGCCACAAGAACTGTAAAGCTGAATTAAACCCTGATGTCACCACCAAAACAACATTTGAAAGCGTCTTTGCCTCGGCTCAGCCAAAGGACCTGGGAACCAGTTGTGATAAAGCCCCTGATTTAGCGTCAGCTCGACTGGTCACCCCCCCTATTTTGTTTTCACTTTTAAACATGACTTATTCCAAAGCTTTGAAGGTTCAGTCGTTTTTGTTTTTGTTTTTTTGAGTCTATGGATGCTATACAGCAGTAAACATCACCCAACTTCTTTGAGAAATTTTAGAACAACGTTCTAAAATTACTGATTTTTACTTGTTTTGTCCTTAAGATGGTGCACGTGTGCTTATTGGTAACTGAGAAGGACACTGTGAAGTGTTTTGTAGAACCTGTAGAAAGCAGCACACTATGGACCTCATTTACTAAAGGTTTGTGTGTAATAAAACAAGTGCAAACTCACTGCATGTGCAAAAAAACATACAAACTGATTTATTAATAGCGCACACTACAGGTTGCATCTTTCAAAGGTACAAAATAGCGCATCTGCATGCAGTTAGTACATCTACCGCAATAAATATGCAATATGGGGCATTCACACACAATTTTGTGTGTGATGGGAGGAGAAGGTTAGGGTTAGTGATGTTCAAAGTGATTTATCAAACCTGAACGCAACTTTGCTAATAGAAATTGTGTCTTAATTTAACACGTTTCAACACGACGTGCAGTCTGTATGCATGGCTGTGGTTATTGTCCCAAGAAGGAGACATTTAAATAAAGCAATTGGACGCAGAGAACGCATTATTCACCCTCGTGTGAATATTTTTGGAATGAACCATGAAACAATCATTAAAACATAGCACTCATCCAGCATTGCCATTTTGGAGCTGTTGGAGGAACTCAGAATGGATTTGGAGCCACGAGGATTCATGCAATACCTGCAATGACAAAACTCCTGTCAAGTTTGCACTTTTTTGCATCTACGTCATTCCAGCGTATGATAGCTGTTACAGATGGGATCTCCCAACCTCCCAGTTTGTTAGATGTGCTGAAGTCCTAAATGTTATATGGCGCTGGATGGCCAAGATGATTAGGTTTCCATGCACTTGGCAGTAGTTGAATGAGACTAAACAAGGCTTTAACTTTTTTCTATTATTTTTTTTTTTCTTTTTTTGTTTTGCAGTCACTGCATTTCTTGGAGTGATAGGAGCTTGAATGTGCAGTGAACAATAAAAAAAAAAAAAAAAAAAGAGTTGACTATATACTCTAAAAAAAGCACATTTTGATGTAAAATTTCTAATTTTGTAAGATCAAGACTTGACTACCAAAACTTTTTATCACAACTGACACAGAATTGTGACTTTTTTTGAAATAAAAATACTTTCTTTTGTTTGTTTGTTTAGGAAAATATAACATTTTGACAAAATTGCAACAGTTGTAAAACTGCGAATATTGAATAATTTCAACTTTCTGAGCTAAAATAATGAATTTTACAAAAATCAGCAACTTAAGCTTGAATCTAGCTTAAATGTAACAAGCATTCAAGTTTATACAGTTGGAAAATATACACAACGATGATGATTTGGGCAAAATACTCAATTGTGCGCACACGTAAGTGCAGATAACTGACAGTTTAACCGCTGCAGTCACTCTGAAGGACAGATACAGATGGATGTGACTCTACTGTGGAGAAAACTTTTTAAATCACGCACACACACGTTTGCTGCCGATGTATTAAAGCTACACTAACCTTCAGGATGTTCTCTGTGATTATGGGTACTTTGGTGCTGCACATCTCGGCCATAATCCAACAGCCTCCTGGGTATTTTTGCTGAAGGCAATAACAAACTCGTAATCAATACAGTTCGAGGTTACACCACTTATACAAGCCAAAAAAATGAGAAAAAAAAGTATATGCATCCACTTTGGGATGTGATGAATGCGTTTATCTGGGTTGTGCTGCCAAACATGTCATATTTTATTTATGTGTCTGTGGCTTCATGAGCATTTATATTCGTTTCTGTAACTTTGACATAAAACCAGAATAAAAACGTAATTTGAGAAGTCACAGTTGTCTGTAGAATAACTGCGGTGCCCCTAAAGGAAACCATATATGACGACAGAGGTTAATTCTAAACAATTTATTTGCTGCTCCTGTCTGTGTAAGTATCAGCCACTCTGGCTGTTGGAAGTAATTTGTTTGAAAAAAAAAAAAAAAAGTCTAATTTGGTGCTGAGAGAGAGGGAGAGAGAGAAAAGAATTCTGCCAGACGTCATTCTGCCCATTTATTATGGTGTAAAACACCATAAAACACTGAAAGCTTGCTCTATAACAGCAGCTGATGGCCGTCTTAAAGCTTTAGCACCAAAAGATCTCAATCATTTCACTCTAAATGTACCGCTGTCTTTTTCTCCGGAGCAGTCGGCCATTTTTCTCTCCTCAGTATTTCACCCTCCAGGCATGCAGATGGTTTTTACTTCTCTAATTTACTGTCTGCTGTATTACTGCTTTGAAATATCTGTGAAATAGCTTTTTATGAACCTCTTTTATTCACGGCTCCATCTCTCCAACCTGCAGAGTAACCTTCAATATGGACTGATTTGTAAAGGTGCACACTTCTCCACATGCCTTTTATGTCAAAGGCTCTTTACATTTTGCATAGAAAATCTCTCTCTCTCTCTTTTTTTTTTCCCCAGCTCACTTGTTTTGACAGGTTTTGCTACCAGCGCTGTGAGTTACAAAGACATTTAGGTTGTAACGCAACAGCTATGTAGATGCCTGCAGCCACGCAGGCAGCCGTGCAAATTCACTTTGAGAAAATTCGCTCTCATGAAATGGGTCTGGTGCCCCTGCCAGTCACAACCAGGGTACAGAAGCCAAGGAACCAACCACAACGGGGAAGGGCTTCATGCAACGACTCACACAGAAGCGTCCAAGAAACAAGTTGGATGCAGAATTGCTAATAAAACCTTGGATCAAGACTTTTTTTGTCCAAAACCAATAACATTCACTGGTTTTCCTTCTCCACTGTTTCCCAGTTTGGATGGAAAACAAAGAAAAATGGAAATGCACGTAACCCAAGTAGGAAAATCACATGGCCTCAATGTGGAACGTGGAATGTTTAAGTCAGGTTTGGGACAAAAATGTCAAAGTGAAGGAAACTTTATTCATTGGGAGGGACATTTAAAGAGAGACGGGAAGTAAAAACTAGCTAGCACGTTTCCTTTATTTTTGGATGACAGCAGTGCACAAAACGCCACAGTTGACATCGGGGCTTTGATACCAAAGAAAGGTGCCAAATAAGTCACCAAGAATAGCATCAAAAACTACAAAAATTTCAAAGGTCACAACAAAAGTTGCAGGAAAACCAGATGCAGTCAGGAAATAAACGGAAAATCTGACCAGAACTGACTGAAGGAGCTAAAACTGATGCATCTGGTCATTATTTAGCGACCCAGAGGTGTCTGTCAGACTGCTGTGGAAATCATGAATGTATTTTTTTTATTAACAATTAAATGCATAGACAGTTGTGATAAAAACAAACAAATAAAATTAAAAGATGGGGTACTTCTATAGAATTTATGCTAACTTAAGTTTTGTCACCACGTGGTGTCATTGTTACATTGCCAGAGGTGTCAAACTAAAAAAAAGGTTACTTTTGTCATAAAATGTCACAAAATTATATAAAATTATCATAAAATTGAGGGGTTTGTACTAATATCACAACTTTTTCTCATATAATCACAAATAAAAAATTTCTCAATATGACATCTTTTTTCATGAATAAGTGAATTTCTGTCTTAAAACAATAAAATAATAACAACCTTTTATTACAAAAACAGACTTTTGTACTAAAATCAATTTTTGTATTGTAAAATTACAAAGGAGAAAAAAAACAAACAAAAAAAGCAAAAACTTTTGTTGTAAAATTCTACAAGATCGAGACTTTTTTTAACACCAAAAGTTTTCATGGTACAATCACAAATGTAATTTTTTACATTTAAAATGACTATTTGTTTTTTTGTTGGAAAATATCAACTTTTTACAACATTTTGGCATATATTTTGAAGTTGTAACATCTTTTCCTAAAAACCTAAAATTTTAGTTCAGCTTAGTTTAGTTTTGTCATAAAATCTTTTGCAAACCTTTTGCTTAATCCTGACTTTTATTGGCATAAACCAGCTGCTCTCCTCACTTTAGTTTTTCCACTTTTTGATGTCAGGACATTGCAATTTCCTCAGAAATGTTTCAGTCCCTGATTTATAGGATTTTCTCTCGCCTTGAGTTTGATACCCCTGGTCTTTTCCTTTACAAAAAGATATTTTCTTTGATAACTTTGGTGCTGCCCGTCAGAAATCAAAGTGTGTTGAAGGAAGTGCCTCTGGACAGACACAGATAGATATAGAAATACGAAAGGAATTTAGCATGTTTACGTAGGCAGAGCCACAGATAAACATTACTGCGTGCAGCGGAGCAGGAATGGCAGCTAAAAACTTGTTGATCCAACGTGAAAAATGAGAGACTACTTCCTGCCGTAGCTTTAAGATCCATCCATCCAAATAAAGAAATCCTTGCAGTCCAAAAGCAGCCTTCCATTACATCCTAATATCCCCGTCCCCCTCGCCATACCTTCTCCACGCTTGACACCCAGAACAATGAAGTTCAAGAAAAGGCACAATAGTCCCACCTTGAACCAGCTGTGGGAATAGACTCCCATGTAGTTTATCAGGGGAACAGACACAGACAGCAGCTGTGAAACATGGTGGATATATTGTGATATTTACAACCTCAGCTCGGGCCGGCGAGAAAAGCTGACAACAGCAAACTGACTTGGACAAGCTGGGACGAATGGGTTGCGACAACAGCACAATAAAACGTGCCTGGGGAGCAAAGTTGATAAATCTCACACAATGTATGTTAGCGCAGGCGGTAATATTTACTGTGGCTTTGTAAAGCCCAGGATGGATTTCTGAAGCTTTGAGCTGGTTCTTGAGGACTGTCAGCATTTGAAGAGACTGGACACCCCATCAGAGGTGTTTTATGAAAAACAATGACCTGATCTACAGCTGCATCGTCCCAGATAAGGACTGTTTTGGACTTCGGCGAAGACTGAAATCCCAGGAATTCCAGCCAAGAAAGCGACGTTTAAGTCCTAAGTCTATAACAGGTGCGGCCAAATCCAGCCCGCCACTTAATTTAATCTGGCACAAAAACGAGATTTCAATGTGACTGCACGATTGATTCAATACTGACATCAAAAAGTGGAATAACTGAAGTGGAGAGCAGCTGGTTTATGTCAAAAGTCAGGATTTAGATGAGGGTTTACAACAAAAAGCTGTTAAACTTTGGCAACACCTGTGATTTTTCTAAAATTTTATAAAAATAATGAAAAAAATAATTCAAAATGTTCAATTTTATTTTTTCCAATAAAAAAAAAAAAAATGCTAAAAACTAACAATTTTGAGACATCTGTGATTGTACGGTAACAAGGTTGTTGCAGAAAAAAGATTTAGCAAAATTTGCTATTTTACAACAACAACAAAATATATATATATACATATATATATATATATACATTTCTTTTTTTTAAATGCGATTTTATAAGAATGTTATTTGTGGTTTTAGTACAAAGGTTTTGTGGTTTTTGTGAAATTTCATATTTTATGACGAACATTTACTTTTTGACAAACAAAAAGTGATCTGCAAAATTCACCATCAGACAAAAAACTTTATTTTTTTCATTTATTTTTTTAATTTTCAATTGTAAGAAAATTTTGAGATTTTATTACAAAAGCCTCAAGTCTAAGAATGAAAATCTGACAATGTAGCCGTTTGAGAAAGTAAAGGCTAAATCTGCCTCTTAACGGTAACCATGGTGATGTGGTCTTGAATGAAATACAGTTTGACATCTCTGGTTGATAACATTTACAGTTTCTATGTTTTCTTATACACTCTTACAATCTTAGTTACAAAAAAGTTAGGGCGCTGTGTAAAATGTAGATTAAAAGCGTAACAGAATGATTTGCAAAACTGACAAACCCTTATGTTGCCTTTGTTGTGCTTTGGGGGTCTGATGAAACAATTTGAATTGTACAAAGTACCATGAAAATGGGATCGTCGGTACGTTCCAGCAACAGTCGAAACTGGTCGGGACTCACTCAGGGCAGGAGATGACGTGATTCTGCTGAACTGCAGCCACGCAGCCGCTGCAAACCACGCCCCCTACAAACCACGCCCCTACAATACACACCTCCTTATTGCAAAAGGGGTCAGGGTTAGGGGAGGGGTCAGGGTTAGGGGTAGGGGTAGTGGGCATAGTCATATATACGTAGACGCTCATTGCGTGTTGGAGCGTAATCCAGCGCCGCCGCCAAATTGGATGGGACTCCTCACTGCAGGCAGCACCAGAACCAACCAGAGAAAATATAGATCAGCAACTACGCCTGTATTTTGTGCATTCTACGTTTGCAATAACCGGCGCAGTACTGAAAGCAGACCATGTGGCGTTATCTTTCAGAAGTAAGATTTAACAAAAATTTTATTTGATCATGTCATCATAACTAATGTTATTGGCTATCAATGAAATGCTAACGGAAGTAACTGGATCTCTCATTAGCTCTTGCTGCTACTGATCCATCCAGGTTCTGTCGTGAGAACTTCAAGCCAGATGAGTTTGACAGGACGGGTCAGATTGTCAGGATTAGAGATGGTGCGACCACATCTGTCTCCAGCTTTCCATCTCATCTCCAAAGAGTAGCTGTATTTTTACTCTCCATGCTAACAGAGGTATTTATGATTTAAAACTAAAGTTATCACACTTTGCTAAACATGTTTTCTTCTTTTTCCCCATTAGCTCTTTCTGCATGTTTAGGAATAAGTGATGTATAGTGTATTACAATACATTGTTGGATACCAAGACCTTTTCAAGTTGTTTTTTTATGTTTGTTTTATATTGAGTTATATTTTAGCCTGTAGCAACAAGGAACACAAACTTCAAGGAAAGCTGAAGGAACCTCCCAGTGGACCTTTCTCAGCATTTCCCTGAAAGTGAACCTCAGCCCAGTGATGTGAGTATCTGTATTTAATATGTCCCAAACAGCTGTGAGCATCGTGGCTCTGGTCATATTAAAATCTCCCTCTTGTTTTCTGCAACTCTTTTCAAACATACTCACATATAAATTTTTTCATGTAATTAATAAATTAAAAAAATGTATAAATAAATACACGTGAACACATAAACTCACTCTTTCACTGACACTCACACACACACATACTTATGGTGCTGGCAGTGGTATAACAGGTATGAGTTAAGAATGAGCGCCTGCACATATGCAGGGCTACGCACCAAACAACTGTGAATGGTCTGATATATAAACATCACTGAAAACATTTTCATCCTTCAATCTACTAGGACCACTTCTATGCCCAGTTCTTCCACTCATCTAAAGGCCAGACCCAGTGAAGCTTTGGCTGGAGTGGAGAGTCCATGAGCAGGAGAAGCTGAATGAGAAGGCCTGAGAACGGAGAGCAAAGACGACGGTAAAGAGTCTTCTGGAGGATCTGAAGAAAAAGAACCTCATAAATGAGGAGTTGAAAGAAAGACTTGACTTTCACCCAGGTAAAATAAATTAATAAAGCAACTTTGACTTTCATGTTTATAAAGTCTTTGTCAGACTTTATAAAGGTAGGCTATTATTTTAAGGGAACTAAATAACTTGTCTGTATCAACTGAATTTCAGATCTTCAGATAGACTCTTTTCAAAGTGGGGCCATGACTGCGTGAAGGACCAGAGAGTTTGTCCTCACGCTGCACCTCCATCCAGTTTCCTGAGGGAGTCTCTGCATCGTCCCTGCCTCATCCACAGGTAAAGTGTCACACATGTTTTTATTTCACTAGCCCAGGACTAGTGCATGTTTTTGTGAGGGTAGCATCAGCTGCCCAAGGAAACATGGGGAGAACATGCAAACTCCACACAGAAAGGCCCTTTTGCCAACCCCACCCAGGGTATGGGTGCTGATGATG
>JBAMYA010047038.1:0-10652 GCA_037176975.1 Arrhamphus sclerolepis | reverse complement strand
ACATGTGGAGGGACCCACTCACCTCTGCAGTCAGACGCTGGACTTGGTCCTAACTGATGGAATTGAAGTCAAGTCCTTAACAATCTTCCCCCCAAAACCCAGTTCTATTTGGCCATTCTTTAATCTCCTTCCAGTTTACTGTCACAATGATGTCAGATGCAATAAAATGATCTGTTACAGTAGAGACCTTTCTGACAGCTCTGTCATCAAGTTCAAGGAGAAAATTCCTGCTCTGCTTGGACTCTTGTCTCCTATTAATGCTGCCATGAACAGCTCTGAGGGTCTGGATCCTTCATGCATTGATAGTCTTGCAGATGCTCTACAGAGTTCCTGCGTTTGGTTGCTCCTCTGAAAGGGAAGGTTTTTAATCCTAGAAAGTTTATGCTCTGGTATAATGCAGAGTCTTAAACAGAAATGTAGAAAGTTGGAAAGAAAGTGGTGCTCTAAAAAAATACCATCTAACTTGTATTTGTATCGCTCATTTCGAGGCATGTAGTGTAAAGGACCTTGTCCAATGATCCCACATCACTCTGACTGGGGTTTTGAACCTGCTATTTCCAGTACCAAAGTCAGTGGCTTGAAAGACTGAGCTCCACTCTGTCAACAGGAAATGTTTTTTTTTAAAAAGAAACAAAACAACAATGTTCCTAGGATATTAATTGGAAGGGATGTGCATATTTCTCCTTTTACAGCGCATAATATCATTGAATAACTGAAGGAATCTGGAGAAGTTTTGCTGAATAAAGCCTAAGCTGGATAACTGTGATCTGCATCAAGAACATTCGTGCATCAATAGTTATAACATAATAGATAAAACCACAAGGACAAGGGATAACTGTGATGCACTTTTGTTAAATACTACAATATGGAGTTATGGTACCTTCACAAACGTCACTTCAAACTTTAATGTGCAAAAACAAAACTAAGGTTAAGTAGATGTTGGGGAAAAACCAGTAAGAGTCAGCTAAATTTGGAAAACAGAGTGTGCAACGAGTTTCATGTGATATAGCAAGAAGTGCTTCAGAAAAAAATCTCCTATCCTAGATTTGAGAAAACCATTCCCTCAAAACATTATGTAGATCAATAAGAGGATGGTGTGGATCATAAATGTAAACAACACATCATCATCATCACTGATTTATTTTTTATTTTTTATCATGAACGACATGATGTTCATCTCCACAAAAAAGGAAGCGGCCACTGACGTCGGTCCTGGGTTTCTCATGTTTGAATGACAGTTTGTCCTTGTAGCAAACAGAGATGATGATGATGCTGATGAGGAGGAGGATGAGGATGGTTGTAAGAAAGAGTGCAGTTAAAGTACTCAGTCATTTTGGGTGATGGAAGTGTGTTGATGGGAACTGTGTGTTGTGCAACAGAGGTGTTTTTGTTTTCTTTCACAGGGTCCAGAATTCCTTCTTCGCCACTGTTGACATCCATCAGCCGGTCTGACACCTCCAGCTACACGGTAGGAAAAAATACTTCGACTTGGACCGTAGTTACCTGTCCAGCCGAAGATGAAAAGCTTTTGTTCAACACCGTGACGTAAGACTACTCTGCCAAAGGTCATCCACAAATACGGTCGAGTCGTGGATAACACTCACACTCTTCAAGTTGTCGTGCCGAGCTTCCACTTCCTCATAGTGAAAAATGCACACTTGATGAGGTCTGGGTGTAGAAAAAGACTAATTCCAGAAATGATGTGACGAAACTGATGTGCCTTTAAGCTTGAAACGGAGGTGGTTGCAGAGCCACGTGTGTAAAGATGTGTGTTAACACATCGCTTAACTTCGCTTATATATGAGCACAACATGACTGCTATGTCTTTATGGGCTGAAAAACTAAAATGAAAAGAAAGAAATGCAAAGATCTAAATGGAAGCATCTTTACTGTGAAAACATCTTTGCTGAAGTACAGCATGTATATGTGAGCAGAACAGGGTTGAATGGATGAAAGATGCAACCTCAAGCTTAATCACTTCATCCTTCCTTGTAAATGATCAAATGCTCTCTGGATTACAGGCTAATATATTTGGCTAAATTATGAGTGAACAAAGTCATTTCCTGAGCAGAGAAAGTGGCATTTTGTTAACTGATCATTGTATGCCTGTTCTGTAAAAAAAGAAAAAAAAGTCTTCAGTCCTCAGCTTTGGTTGGCTAGCGCTGTGGTAGATTAACCTGGGATTAGTTCTGACTTCCAGCTCTCTTTATCCAGTCGACGGGTGTGCAGACAAATTTGAGCATGAGCAGATTTTTCTTTTTTGCAGAGCAGAGAAGAATACCTCAGTCTGTTTGCTCAGACAGAGATATTCTTTGATTAAATAAATATAATCAAGATACACTGCAAGATACATTTTTCGGTGCTGAGAAAGCTCCATTTATCCTCAGATATTAGGCTGCATAGTACAGCCTAAAATGGCTGGAATTCTTAAATACTGTATTGAATCCTTCTGAGAAACCTCTTAAATCAAAGCTGAAAGTCTACAAGTTAATCAGATCTTGATGGTGCTCTGTCATTATTGTCCAAATACTTCTATTATCCATTTCTGTTACGTCCACATTTCATGTATTCTGACTTATCTACAGCATAATATGATGAATTATCCTCTTAGATGTTATCTGACGCTTAAAAAAACAACAACAACTCCTCAGTAAATGGATTTTGTAGTATTCTCACTACAACATCCAAGATGTCCCTGAAGACACGTCGTTTTGGTTGGACGACCTTGGCTCAACAGATGCAGTCTGTTTTTCCGGTCCAGCTACGGTGTGAATCTAATTATTCATTTTGAAACACTCTGTTTTTGTTTTTAGTTTTCTGAACAAGGTCCTGTGTGCCTGAGTTTGCAGAAAGACTAAAGATGAACGTTGCTGCAGCTCCAACTCTAAAAGCTCATGGAACAAGACTGGAACCTGGCGCGTTTTGATTGGCTGCGCGGCGGCTTGCGTCAGTCTCGGCTGGGTTTGGGAAGTAAAATTAAGAAAAGAAAGGAAACAAAAAGGTCTTAGTGCGTCTTTTTTTATATTTTGTCAAGTCTGAGAGTCATCTTATTAACGGCTCGAGTCCAAGTCATGTGACTTGTGTCCACGTCTCTGATGTTCAGTCTCAAAAACAAAAATCCGCTTAAATGCACATCAAGGAGAAAAAAGCAGTAAATTTTATGGATTATCATACTAAATCTAAGGAGTGAAAAGTTGATTTCGACACTTCCGCTATCTTTTCAACGTCTCGTATGAATACGGTTTCAGTAAACCTCCAGGAATTTGGCCAATCAGAAAACTTTAACACGTTAAATTAGCTAATTTTCTAGCAGTCTGTAATTTGTGGTTTTTGTCGTTCTGAAACAATGACATGCTGGGTGAAATGCTGCCCTGGAGCCACCAGAGGTTCAACTGGGTGTCAAAAACGAGCAGACCACGATCGCTCTGAAAACTGAAAGGTTCTGGCTTCAGTTTGCCTCGAGAGCCATCGCTTTTAACGTTGGATGATTTCAAATTATTGTGAAAGGCAGAAGGGACTGAAGTTAATAGTTTTACAGCCACATTAAACAATCGCACATCTAATTTGTGATGTTTTTCACGTTGGGCACTTCAGAGTAATTCTGCTGAAAACAGATTACCTCCATGTTCTAGTGGCTGCTATCAGGGCGTGTTTTTGAACCACAGTTTCAAAGGCAATCATTTCATGGAGGGCACTTACGAGAAATTATGACTATTCAGAAGTGTCATCCTCCGTTAGAGCGAACTTCAAAACAGCTACAGAGGACTGAAATTAAATGCAGTTCTTTCTTCCCCACTTTTAATAATAGACAAAATGTTCCGTCATTCTTTTTATTTACATCATTTTAATTACAAGGTCAGTAAACCATTATCCTCAAGTTTTATATCAGCTTCTAATAATGCTTGTTCATCACTGCCATCTCACATACAAAATATGCTATTTACTGTCACATTTTTAAAAGCCTGGAGAGGTTTGTCATAAATGATCTTTAAAACCATTCAGAAGTCATTCACAATAATTTTCTCAATATTTACAAAGAAAAAAAAACAAAAAAACAGCATCTGCTAAATCATACATATGAACAAACTACTTCCTCAATATATATAATGCCGCTATACAAAGACAGAAAGAAAGGAGAGGCGAGACCATGTCTTCCAATGACCTTATTCTGATACTTTAATCTGAGGATTGAAGCGTTTTAACCACTTTATTCTGACAGTGTTTGACAAAATATTCTACCCTTACTTTGAAAAGAGGGCACATTTACAGTAGCTGATCACAACTTCTAAATATGCATCCAAATATGTACATTTCTATCAGTCAATCCAGATTAGTGATCTGAAATAAGGCCAGTGCAAAACTGAAGCGTGACCCCGCATGTTTGAGGCTTGGAAGGCAGGGCGAGATATATCAGAGGAAGCTGCCGATCTCTTCAGATCAAAACAAAAGTGTATGGAAGGAAGCAAACGAGTTTCCTACACGTTTCCCTTTGCAAACCTCCACACACACTCTCCCTCCCGTTTACTTTGAGCAGCGCAGAGCTGAAAGTCGTGTGAGAGGTAATCATCAGGGAAAATCTGAACTTCAGGACCCGGGAATCCTGTAACGCAACAGTTCACGCTGTCCGACAGGACTGGCCGATGTTTTAGAGAGCAAAAAGGCCAAAAGATGAAACCTCACTGAGTCCAAGCTTTGTATTGTGCTCTTAGGTTTAGAGGTTTCGCATCAGTGGGGTCTCGGTTAGCACAGGAAGACCGGGACACTGGAGGGTGCAGCTGAATATTTGATGTTTAGTTCATTTTTTTTTATTTATTTTTGTTTTACCCTCTGCGTACCAACTTTACCACGCCTGTGTCAGAGCATCCACCACCACGCTGACAGACCTTTCCCAGCAAACGGTTCCTGTCTGAGTTGTCTGACAGCCTGCAACGTCCTGCCTGATGTCCACCTGCGAAGAACGACGGGCCGTGAACGCATCGTTTAGTTCAGAGCAAAGCTCATGTCTAAATAGCAAATACCAAAGCTGAGCTAAGATGATGAATGCACAAGCTGGTTCACCGATATGCTAAAGGCATACTAAAGCTGCAAAAACATGAAATGTTTAGTTGTTCTTTTTTTTGAATCAGCATTTTTATCTGCATGCTTTGCTGCCAATAATTTCACTTTACTTGGCAGAAATGAGCCAAGAAACACAGCAGTGGAACAAACTCGATGCAAGTAAAATGTACTTCCATTCAACACCAGATTTGGGGTCAATCTGCTCTATAATAAGAACAATAATAATAAAAGCCTTTGCACTATGCCATGATATCATAAAGTTCCCAGTGTGGAAAAGCTAGTAAATGATGTTTGGCTGTTTATGCAGCGTTTGGAGCTGAATTAGTTTACTGGCCAAAGTAGCAGAATTCTAAGTCCCTTATAAAGTAATTGTTCCAAACAAAGAGGAACATATCATGCGCTGATGACACACCAAACATGATATTACATTTACTGTCCCGCCTAACAGGAGCAACAGGGCACTCAATCACTGTCAGTGCACGCCCACATGGTCCTGAAAAGGAGTGTAATCAGCAAAGAATAAATGAAAACACCGACGTGGGTGGACCAGAGGTGAAATGTCCTGAACAAGTGTTGAAATTGCAATATTTCTTCTCCATTTTCCTAATCGCTTTCGGTGCTTTGAGACCGCGGGAACCCGGTGAGGGGCTGCTGACAGCGGATCTGGGCAGAGCAGTGTTTGCCAATGCCTGTTTGTTCCATCACTGCCAATACTGAAATAAACAGTCTGTTGTGGAGCGTCTTCGTCTGATATCACAGAGAGCTGGGATCTGTCTGCTGAGCGGAACAAAGCCATGGACGGTGGACCACAGCTGCTGCTTCTGCCTCTGTACAACTACAACATGAGACATCAACTCTTCCATGAGCCACTATACCACTATACACTGGTCTTCCCAGTGTCTTCCAGTTCAACTATTCACCTTGGCAATATTAGACTTCTTTTTTTTTGTCATTGTTGTTTACATTCATTTAGGAGTAAAAATAATAATAATAAAAAAAAAATCACAATCATACATAACAGATTAATCCATGAAGAGTTTCTGCTTCTTGTGAAACTAAACTTCTACAACTGTTCAGACGTCTGGTCAGTGATTACTGGAATGAAGCTGGAATCAGCCACAGAGACTGAAAGAAGCAGCTGCCTGACGTCTCAGAAGACGCAACTACATTTTTGTTGTGCACGGAGACTTGGCGGTCAGCACTGTTGCCTCATGGCAAGAAGGTTCCTGGTTCCAGGTGTTCTTCCAGCCTACTAGTTTTACCCAGAACCCCCCGCTGGTGGAGGCATGTTCTAACTGTGCTTGCGTGGGTTCTCTCCAGATACATCCAGCTTCCCCCCACAGTCCAAAAACATGATCATCGGTTTAATTGGTGTGTGTGGTCGTTTTGTCTACATGTGGTGGACCCCTGCGTTTCCCCGAAGAGAGCTGTGATGGGCTCCAGCAGAACCCTGTGACCCTGCACAGGAATCAGAGGGTATAGATGGATGGATGGACGTAATAATCAGACTTGTAGTGTGAGTAAACATAAAGTGGAGGAAGATCTGCACACCTGAGCAGCACTGACAGGTGTGCAGGATCAAAAGTGTGGTACACATTGTATGTGTGTGTGAGGGAAGGAACAAATACAAACAAAAACCAAAAAACAAGTGAGCGTCTGTGTTTGTTCTGCTTTCAGATGGATGTAGACTGCTGAAATAAAATGCTTTATGCAACTTGGGACTTTTTGTGAGAGGTCAACAAATTTCACATGCACACTGAATTTTTACATCTCACCATCAAGTTTTTTTTGCAGAAGCAACATAATTAAATCCATTATTGCTTGAGAAAAACGCTCAATTAGCAGAGGCAGGAAAAGCAAACAGAAATAGCGCTTCGACCTCTAAGCAGAAGGCCAAGCGGAGTCGAGTCCTTCTGGCCGTGATGTCCACTGGAGTTGCAGAATAGTGAGCATGTGCGGCACTCTGTAATCACAATGTCTACGCACTTCATGCTTTCTGCCGTGACCTTTTCCCGTTGCTAAAAGTGCGCCCTTTAACCAGACGGTGAGCAGTTCCAGTATGCTGAACACATGTGAACACTTGGAACTAAATACAATAAAGTCTTGAGGGCAGAATGCAGGTTATTAAGCACTCCTTAAAGGGCAGGAGGGGGGTATTTATGAAACTGAATTATGTCTGCCCTCAGTCAAAGCCCTGCAGGTGTCGTAGAAACCTCCTTCATGTCCGTGCAAACGAAGAAACAGCAAAGGTCCGAGACCCTGACACCCTTACATGTAGTTAAGTCATGTGACATTTCAGAGTAACATATCTGTTTTAACTTAGCGAGATGGAGCCTTCTCTTCTTTTTCTAATTATTTCAGACAGAATGGGAAGTATGACATAAAAAAGGAGAGAGAGAGAGAGAAAAAAACATAATGAAGAGGAAGTCCGGAGAAGAGACAATCATTTAAAGGAGGTTTTTCTATGAAAAGTGGCCAATTCAAGAGTCCTGTTAAACTAAGGTGCTGTAAAGCAAACGGACGACAACATCTGCTGCTGCTCACTGACAAACTCATGTTTTTTGGCCTGGTACCATTTACATGTTGTACTTGCAGCACGTCTGCAGCTGCATGAAGACGAACACGCATGAATACTGACGGGAGCCGCTGAGCAGCCGTGGACAATCGCCGCCACGCGTCAGGATTACGTCACCAAATGCGGTGTATACGAGTACATGGGATCAGGAATTAGAGGTTATGGATTTCTCACTTCAGTCCATCAGAGTCGGAGCATCTACAGAAAGCCTGCTTCACGCCACACCGCCAACGGGACAATCAGTGGAGGATTTTCTCGCCGCCAATTATGTGACTCTGTGCGAGCCCAGCATCAATACCTGCGTACACGGCGCTGTTGGCTTTCAGCACCACTGGGGGGGTAATTAGCTGGAAAAGTTTCAATCGTGCTGGCAATCCAGCGAGTTGTCGAGGGTGAGATGTTGCTGTGGTCTTATTTTGCACTCCACCGCAGATGACGTGGCGGCTGCGGAGGCAGACTCCTCGGCCATATGGCTGCAGAGACGAAGAGACAGGTGGAGGAAAAGCTCCACGCAGGCCACAGAAGCAGCAGAGGACGCACAGGCCGAATAGAAATGTCAGACTCTTTAGACAGCATTTGGCTGCACGGGCAGCCTCCAAGCAGGCTCCCTTATTGAGGGACACCTGACCCGGGGCCCAGAGCGTAAACGAGTCTGGTGACGACCAGCTACACGAGGATGCAACGGCCTGGAAAGTTGCTTTTTGGAAGTGTGTGTGTTTGTGCAGTGGAGCACGTCCAGTTTGTTCCTTCCTTCAAATGAATACAAAACAATGAACAATAACTTAAATAAATTGTTAACATAGAGGGTTGCAAAGTCTCTGGATTTTCCAAAAACTACGAGATGAGAATCTCTTCTAGCAGCAAGCCGTGGCCGCCTCCACTCCACTGAGGCGGTGTCGACAAATGTAAAATGCGTTTTCAAGGTGGATAGGAGGAGCCAGTGCCTCCGTTGTTCCTCGCTCCCCCCTCCCTCCACCCCCCTTTGTCCTGATCATTTCAAAGTTCCTGCGGGAGGATGGGGAGGCTGCTGAGGCTTCAGTCCGCCAGAAAACTCGGCCCCTCACCAAAATGTCCCATTTGTTCCAACGTCCCAGCATGCACCTCTCCCTGCCAGAAAAGTGGTGGCAGAAGTCTTCAAAGGAGGGGGCCAAGGCAGGAGGGGGGGGGCAATAGAGAGCATTGAGTGTTGGGGTGGTAGAAGAGGACAGCGAATGTGCTCAGATACAGGTGGAGGGCTGTGCAGTCGGCTGCTGTTTACGGTTCCTCAGCCCTCCAGACTTCTCCTTGTAGCCGACGCACATCTGCTGCGACACATCAACCAGCGCGCTGGCCACCGCCAGACCTGGACACACACACAAAAACATCACAAACGGACGTCAGAACACACGGAGCAACTATTTAAAATCCAGTTAAAATGAAATGGGATAAAAAGGTTGAAGTGAAAAGTTTTAATCACAAGTTAAATCAGTAAAACAAACAAAAACAAACAAACTTACGTATCTATGATGACATGTGAAAAGAGAAAGGAGCCACTGGCTTAAATGTAATAGGTATCACTCATTTTGACCCTCAACCTGCATTTATTTACCTGTACAGGTCATTTTGTGCAATACATACTTCATGAAGAGCCACATTCCCTCATTGTCCTACTGACATGTCAAAACCTGAGCTGCTAAAAAGGTCGACATGTGGAAACTAAATCTGTGAACTCTGTGAAATGAGGCACGTGTACGAAGAACATTTTTTTAGACAACAAAAGTTAGTTTTCCAGTCACATAAGGACAGACACTCCAGTCTCTGTGCCCCATTCAGATGACTGAGCTCCTGTCCTGAAGGGTTAGAGCACATGTGTCAAACTCGAGGCCCACGGGCCAAATCCGGCCCGCCACTTCATTTTATGTTATCAGCGAGAGCGTGCAGACAATCAGAATCTTCTAACTAGAACACTTCTGACATCAGAAAGTGGAATAATTGAGCTGGAGAGCAAAAATGTCAGGATTTTTTAAAATGTTGGCAAAAGATTTTACAACTAAAAAAATTGCCTTTTCTGTGTGATTTTAGGAAAAAAGGTTGAATTTGCATAAAATTTGCAATTTTATGTCAAAACGTTGCAAAAACTTGATATTTTCCAACAAAGTCCAGTTAATTTGTGATTGTCTAAAAAGTCTTAAATTTGACATTTTATGACAAAAACAGACTTTTAAAAAGATGCAAAGAAGATGTAATCTTGTCAAATGTGTAGTTTTACAACAAAATTCATACCTGCAAACTCAGAAGAGTTCTCAAAAGGTAAAAACAAACAAACAAAAAACAAATGAAATGAATAAATTGACACCACTAAACTCAGAACTAGTCACTTCAGACACGACCAGTTTCCACTTTCTTTTTCCACCACTTTTGTCCTTTTCTCAGCCTCACTGGTAGATGACTGGCAGGAAAGCTCTACCCTCCTCTCTTTGGGCCTTTTTGACCAACTTAAATGTAGTGCTGGACTAGAACCAGTTCAGAGCTGGTTCTACTTTAAAGCCTTTTCAGAACTAGTTTGCTTTTCCACACACACACACCGATCCACTAGAGCCACGTCATGACATCATCACATGTCAGCCAATGATGAACCTCCTTCACTGAACTTAGAATATCTGCAGAAGACCAGGGTTCACGACAGATAACAGTGTTTTCTCATTATCAGCAGCCTGTTTTCATAAACATTGTAGTAGCTGGTGTTCGTGGAAGCTCAGCAGTTGTGTGTCAACTATCATCATCCATATACGGTGAAAGAAACAGTGCACCTCATCTTGATTGTGATTGGCCAAAATACTTGTGCGTTCCACTAGAGATGTTTTATTGCGAGGAGGTTACTGAAGGTTGTGAAAGTCCCGTCAACGGGAAATTGTAAGTGCCCCAACCCCCACGACTCATGCGAATGACATTTTGATTTAAAAAGTGGCAGCACGGTGGCTTAGTGGTCAGCACTGTTGCCTCACAGCAAGAAGGTTCCTGGTTCCAGCCTCCACAGGGG
>JBAMYA010047037.1:0-10653 GCA_037176975.1 Arrhamphus sclerolepis | reverse complement strand
ATAGATAGATAGATAGATAGATAGATAGATAGATAGATAGATAGATAGATAGATAGATAGATAGAACTTTATTGATCACCAAAGGGAAATTCAAAGAGAGCCCAAAACAAACAAACAAAAAAAAATCTTTATAAAATGTTGGTATTCTCACATTAAGAAAATGGACTTGCTAATCTAGGGCCACTGAGAGGCTTCAAATGCCACCCCTGACATTCATTTAATGTAAATGTACGATATATAAGAAGCAATTGGAACTTATTAATGGTTTTTTCATGACCAAATTGTGAACAGATTATAATGCCATTTAAATGAGACAAGGGGATATCCTTAGCTGTCCATAACAGCCTGTAATGATGTGACATTTACTGAGAGCTCCTACTTACAATCCCCTACAGCATCAACAGTACGCAACTGGCTAACCTTATCCTAGAGACATCTACAACACACTGAACAAAAATAATATTAATTTTTTTTTTTTTTTTTTTAAATGGGTCATCAGAAAAAGACCAAATGTGGATTTACTTGGCTAGATTTGTGCATGACAATTACCTGCTTAGATTTATGAACTGAAATGTTTTGACATGGCTAAAGAATCATTGTTTAGTTTAAAATACAACAATTCTAAAATGTAATGGGGTTTTCTTCATTCTTTGAACAATCAAGCTGGAAGACATACTGTTGTCTTTGAAAATATTTGACTCTGTTTTAGAAGGGTCAAATTTTTGGTCTGTATCATTTTATCATCATCATTTATCAGGTACAACATTTTGCATGTTTGTCTCTGTTTGACCCTGATGGACTGGTGACCTGTCCAGCTTTTACCCTTATAGACCCAATAGACTCCAGACCGCCATGACCCTATGACGCTGACCAAGCTACAAACAATGACTGAAGGAACAAGTGACATCACTGTTACGCAAAGGTTGTTCACAACAGTTGAGACCTTAAGCCCATTAAGAATGTTTGAGATGTTTTGGAGAAACTTACAAGAGTGGTCCAAATCTTGCATCATCAGTTCCAGATCTCTGTGGAAAGATAAATACATGGCCATTCACTCTGATGACACCTACCACCATTTCATTCTTTCTGACCAACTCTATCACATTAGGAACTGTTAATATGACTTTTATCCTTACATGGGGATTTACTTTTACCAGTAAGGATCTTTCGGGATCAGCCTTTTGCTTGTGTTATCTTGGTTTTGTAAGGGCTCAGTGGAGTGAGAAGCCACCCTGTAGGCGGTGTTCTGCTGTCCACCAGATGGTTGCTGGTACTGGGAGCCAGCAAGAGCCTGCCTGGTCACATCTGAAACTTAAGAAGAGGGGGGGCTAGCGGTTTTGAAGAAATGTCTTCAGACAGACTAATTAAAAAAAGGTCTTTTTCATCACACCTACCCATCTGTTAAGAGAGCACAACCTGATGGAAGGACCAGCTATTCAGTTTCACTGTTCAATTAACAACAATATCTCTGAGCAATTTTTTCCTGGAATCAAATTATCATCCCTCTTCTGAGGGAACAATGAATTTTTTTTATGGCCACCTATCTCTTGAGTGCAATTTGCACATCTTTAAGAGCTTAAACCTTTACAAAAAAGACTCCATCAAGTCATTAACCTGACTATAATATATGGTATTCTAACCAACAACGGATGTAATCAAGAACCTTTTTTCTTTCTTTTTTTCTGCTCAGTTGTGTAGAACCTTTTCAACAATGAATATTCATTGCACATTAACTCCCGAACATCAGTATTCTGGAAGCACTTTAAAGCAGTGTTTCAAAACAAAGCCTTTATGTAAATTTGTGGTTATCTACGAGCAATCTGGACCACGAGACCACAGAGAACAGATTAAAACAAGGTTAACATATGAGGAGGAGGAAGTTCTCATCCTATGACAAGGTCAATGTGTCATGTACTGATCAATATGATAATGTTATGAATACTTGGCATTTTGAATTACATACTCTAATAAATTCAGTGGCATCCCGATGGAAAGACATGTGACCACACAGACTTTTTTGCATCTTCATTGACTAAACACCCATTAACTTGGCAGCTCACAGGCCATGACCAACAGTCACATCCTCATCATTATGCAAACCAGATCGGCTGGATGACAACTCAGAAGGTTTAGCAACAGTGATACGAGGCAGATGGTTCGCATAGCTTCACATACCATTTGCACCAGTGCAATAGATTTTTAGCCATTTATCATTAATGTTGGACTCAATTTTCATTTGTAGTTGTTCTTTACATAAGTAATAGTGTTACTTTACTTTATTGCTCCATGTCAAAAGTAATTTGTTTGCATTACTTGTCATATAATCTTACATTGCTTTGTTCCCCAATCCTGACCCTTGATTCTCACTTTTCCACTTATTTGGACCCTGCCCACAGTGTTGGTATTGGCTGAGATTTGAGCCAGTGGCCCTCTGGTTGCCAGTCCAGATCTCTGACTGGTATGCCATGGATCCCCCCATGTGGAAATTTTCTAAACATTTATGGTTTAACACACTTGCATAGTACATAATATATAAAGAATATTTGCATTATAAGCTATAACATTCCTATTATCTTTCTTGTTGACAATATCTACGCAATGAGTATTTTTCCAACCACTAAGTACGAGCATATCCGTTTCTATTCCTAGCTAATATGTCAGCTTTTTCCCTGTGCTCCTGTAAATTTAGCAACATGTTTACTGGTCTTGTAAACTTCATTCAGAATTCAATAAAAGCAACTTTGAAATGACTTTTCACTTTGTAATAGTTGTAGCTGAAATTCTGTTTGAAATTCATCTCTCTATTCTTTACTGGGATAGTAGCATTAATGTAACATGCTACTAGGAACATGTTACTGGTGGCATGGTTCCTCACCTCTCTCGCTCCCAATGCACAGCTAAATTAAATGCAGTAAATAATTTGAAAGTTGTCTCTAAAAAAAAGCTGATTGATTTAATTTTCTCATAATGGATTGTTTGACTCAGCTCAGTGGCATGTTGTTGGATTTGTATGACCACCCATCCTGGAAAAATTTACAGTCCATACGGGGGAAAGCTTTCAGGACTCCACTTCTTCAAGGTTTCTGTAAAACTCCTCACACATGCAATCTGTTGTGGGGATGGAAATGTCAATAGTTACGACCCCCCTGAAGGATGACCGCAGACTGTGTGTGAGGCTTACATTTTGCTTAGCTTCTGACAATTTAAGGACTTTTCTCCACACCAGCTTGTTGTAATTACTGCGAATAAGCGGCAGCATGTGGTCAGGTTTATGAGTCTTCTTCAAAGAGCAAGCTTGGATTAGACAGACCAATCTGTGTGGCTGCAGAGCAGTAAATCCGAACTGAGATACTACTAGCACTAACAGTGAGTGAGTGGAGTGAAGGTTCAAAGAGCTTGCTTTCCTCATAAAAAACATCCCCTATGCCACAATGTAGATTTGTCTGCGAACGTGAAGTAATGATGAATGACAAAATGCATGGAAAAAAGCCTCATGAAGGAATTGTTGTAAGATCTAACATTTATTTCCAGTGTCAAACTAGCAAATTACAAAACATTCTTACTGAGACTGACAGGAGAAAAAAATGTTCTGAATAACAGAGGGCAAGGAAGACATAAGACAGACACTAATAGGACCAATGTGAGTGTATTGAGACTGTTTGAACAAAAAAATATAGTTGCAACAATTTATTTTTTATTTTTTTGGAAAGAGGGGGTGGGAGGGTGTGTGGGGGGGTAGTCTTGACTTTTCAGTGAACTCATTTTTATTCTCTGAAAACACTCGGCTCCCTCCTAATGATGAGAGCCCTGAGGCAAGTGGGCTGGTGTGTATAGGGTCGGCTCTTTTCAGACGGCAGCCATCAAATGTCTGCAGCAGCCTTGGCCAAATGTTTCCACTCAAACAACTTCTTCCTAAGAATGACAGGGTACCCGAGATGACGGGTTTTTGAGGGACTTGTCCAAAGGTTTATACAATCTGCCAATAAATCACTGTTGCAAAACATGAACTCAATACCATCTTAAATTTTTTTTAAAAAAAGAAAACATTTCCTCCACTTAGCATAAAAATGTTTAGTGTGGTTCCCAATTTGATAGGGCTGTGTGTACAATAACCCAGTCTTCAAAATGAATGAAAAAGTGCCAAAACTTACCAAGCAAGAAAGCAAATGTCTCACATAGAATTTGATTTTAAACAGAGTGACCAGCTGGTCTTGCCAGTCAACTAAATTAACTTCTCAAGCTTTTGATCAAAACAGAATTAACGAGAAGGTGAAAATATGTTATTGCACAGTCGGGTTCAGCTTCAAGCTGATCACGTCTACACAGTTACAGTATATTAATCAACAGGACTTCATGTGTCATACTGAGCAGCAGGATGTTCTGATATGGGGAGCAATTAATCTCTTTAAGCTTGCACACTTGCTTTCTATCTCATTTCCTATATGTCAGTTTTGACCTTTTTACAATTTCAGCAATTTGCCTCTGTTGATTCAAGTTAGCAGGAAAAAAGTATACATTCAATTAGTGAGTGTGTCACCAATTTCACCTTCAGTTAACATGCTGAACCAAGGAGGCACGTACGTATATGGAAAATGCAGTGGTGACAGATGGTGACAAATTCAACAAAATTAATCCAAAAAAAAATTTGTTTTGATTGTTATGACAGTAAGACAATACCCAGTTTATAAAAAAAAACAAAAAACTGGGTATGCTTTTTAAAATTGCCACACAATGCATCTTTATCCCGTTATGCCACAACAAACATTTTCACTTACCGTCTGAATCTGAGGACTTATCAGCTGCACAGCTGTGAGGTTAATCTGAACAACCTTGGTCTCTATGAATACCAGAATTTTTAAAATGCAGTAACTCAACTCACTACATCAAATTTGTAAGGTAGAAAGCAGAAAATATAATGGTGTAATGAGTGTGGGTGTGCATGGTTTGTCTATATGTGGCCCTGTGAGGGCTGGCGACCTTTCCTGGGTGAACTCCTGCCTTTTGACGAAAGAAGCTGAGATGTGCTCAAAAAGATCCCTGTGAGCTGGGCAGGACTAAACGTGCTTAGATGGATGGATGGAAAATGGCCTATTAAGAATAAAATGTAATGCTTTTGTTCTTCTGTTCTGGAAATTCACAACTGCAGATCCACCAGATCTGCAAAAACAAAAAATTGATTAAAACAAAAATTAAGTCATGCATCGTTGTCAGAGTAACACTAGATGGACATTATGTGACTGTGGTTGCAGTTTTACGACAAACGTAGCCTGACACCAAGTAGAGGCCTGCAGAAAGGAGGAGACTCACTTCATGCAATACAGGAATAGTATGTGTTTTGTGTTATTTAGTTGTGATATATGTAAAATTTGCTTGATTTGGCATTTGCCGTTACCTGATTGGTTACCTCATTTTAACCAGTTGTTCTCTCTAACATTATTTTGAGCTCTAAATAATCACACCTCTGTGCATGATAGCTAATATTAAAGTAACACAACAGAACTTGAAACCCCCTCCAAAAACGTTGCTAAAATTATTTTAGCAGTATATGTCAGCCTATAACAAGACAAATCACATTTACCGAGTCTTGGCGCACTCCGTTTTCTTATACTAGGACTGTGTAAAAGTTGGTACGCGAGCATTGCTAAATGCCCGGAGAGAAAGCCACTATTAGCCAAACCGCTTCTCTACATTTTTCCAGTTTTTATCATTGATGTGTCACGAAATACAATTCTGAAAACGTAAAATACATCCACAGCTAAAAAAGACAAGCAGACAATTAATATTTATAAGCAGATTTACAGAAAGGCACGCAACTCAAACTAGCTTATAATAATCAAACGTGTTTACTATGTGGAGTTAGCCAGAGCTAACTATAAGATTAAACTATCATGTGTACATGATCAAAACGAACGTCATGGCAGACGCAACAAATAAGTGATGAGGGCATGACGAGCAAGATCCAGTACAAGAGTCAGTATTAGACCCGCATAAACTCGCTGGCATTAGCCAAGAGAAGCAGAGCTGCTACTCAGACAGCGTCATAGCCTTGCTGCTATTGGATTAATAAATCTTATATTCTTTCCCTCCACATCCTGTGCGTTTGAATATGGTTGATATTAGGCTGTATTACTGAAGTTCTTTGTTTGCCCACTGGTTCATACTTTATTTCATAATAAAAGTTAGGAAAATAGGAAACAATATTTATGATGGTCACAGACAATTGAGCTTCTCAATCAGAGAGGAACTAAAGAACACAGTCTTACGTGGTGTTTCTTTAAGTGTATCACTATGAACAATGTAAACTACTGATGGGATCAGTGGTCAGATCTACTAAAAGTAAAAGTTTAACTCAGTCACATGCATGTATTGACAGCCCAGCCAAGGGCCAATGCTGGCATGGTGAATTTTCTATGATGCTTGCAATGATGAATGATTTTATTATGTTTGTGAAATTCACCTTCAACGACAGCAGTCTTTTTTTTTTTTTTATCATGAATGCACAGGGGTATGTCAAAAAACATAAAATTAAATAATTTTGTTGTGTTTTTTTCACACAATTGTTACATTGTTATCTAGTATAGTACAGTGGTCACCAGTCTGATACACCACTGGTCATCTCACCAGTTGATCTGCACACACTCACCTACACATGAGCGTTCATTTCATTTCATAGGTAAGGATGGGGAATAATTCTACCTAGCACACGATGCAGCAGCACAGCCAAATGCTTTTACAGTTATACGAAAGGGCTCCAATGTTTGATTACACTGATGAAAACTCATCAAATTTACATCAAACTTTTTTTTTCAATTTTTGAAAATTCTGTAACACTCCTATCTGTAAACTTAAGAGAAAGTAGAAATTAGAAATTAAAGAAAATGTAAACTTATTGAAAATATTCAACTTTGAATCGTCAATAAGAAGAAACATTTTATTCACAGGTATTGTAAAAGAAAACACAAGCTGCCATACTGTACATTTATATACAGTGTTTGAAAATCCTATACAAAAACAAAGATATTAGAAAATATGGGTTTTTGATATGAAATGTGACCTTACATATAATAATTTCTTGAAAAAAGGTCTCCGTTTGGTAATAATTATTTAATTTATTAGCCTAATCCCACATTAGAGAAAACTGGAGAATTGTAAAAAATTAGAATGGTAAAAATGGAGTAGAAATCAACCTCAAAAATGATTTTAAAAAATCCCATGCAGCATTTTCAGAGAGGGCCTGAGAGAATACATCTTTGTAAAATAATTTCATAGACATAGAAATAAAACAACAAAGATACATCACAGCCAGTCTGCTTTTTGTAACAACAGTTTTCACTGATCATTGTTCTGCAGCTATTTAACTCATTAAGGACATTCTGGCAGCTTCAGAGGGCTGATATTGTGATTGAGTTTGCCAAACAACGCCATGATTATTTGTTCCAATTTAATGCATCTTTTAGAGGGAAACTTGTGGGAAAATCTTAGTGTAAAACACAACATCAGTCTTTTTCATTTGCCAATTAAAAAAAAAAAAAAATCTGATCTGGGAACAAAAGTGGTCAATCTATGTGTTGGCCTTAAGTCATTACTGAGTTTGATAAACAAGTTGCAGAATATATGTGTTGGAATGCATAGAACCAGGCTTGGCAGCATGGAGAAAAAGTACATCAAGAGGCTAGCAAACTTATACTTTCTCATTCCATGTCTTACAGTAGACAGAAAGCCCCGAGTCTAATCCTATTTAGAGAGAAGTTGGGCTCACTGATGAGCACCATAATCAGTGTAACCATTCATCATACTATCATTACAGGTGAAAGAAAGGAAGTTTTACAGGGTTGCATGACCGCTTACTGAGGCACCAGAGTGAATGGCTGAATCAAGAATAATCATTCACTGTCCATCACAGCGCCCCTCTGATTGATATGTTTGGCTAGTCTCTCATTTTCAGTGAGATAAGCATGGGCAAGCAAAGCTTGAATAATCTCTCTGCCCTCCAACATCACTGCCGCACTGCATTAGTGCATCCACTGAGACCCATTTTGATCAAGGCAACTGGAAGGAAAAAACATTCACTCTAACCTGCGAGCTTTCACGAGCCAGCTGGCAGAAGAGGAGTGTCAACAGTAAATGCAGTCCTTCATGAAATAAAAAAAAAAGTCCAGTTTGAAAATCTAGAAAACTACGTAACCAGAGAGTTAACGTAAGGCGCAAGAGGCTGAATGAACATGGATAAAATGCTGACTGAGGTTTGAAACAAGAGAAAAGGCAAAGTTTGGGAGCGCAATAACATTAGCTTATTGCTTTTTTCTTTTTTCTTTATTTTTTTTCCCCCTTGGAAGGATATTTGTACACACCACATGTTCATTTAAATACACTATACAATGCAATATAAAATAGTTATCTTGAAAGCAATATGTTCAGGTTTTACTTAGGTATGCTTAAGATACCTGCACCATATGAAAAATAATGACCCAAAAAAAAAGAAAAAAAAAAAAGCAATAGAAAAAGGCACTTCAGGGTGTTGTTCGTTGACTCTTGAGTGATGGCCATTGCCTTGGTATCGAGGCAACAGCATTTTCTGCTCACGCTTCATTTCTCTGCCATGTCCTAGACAATGAGGCACTGTAGCTATGTGATCAAGATTTCCTCCGGTTTCATGTAAAGCTCCATTCTCATCTCAAGTCTGTCTCTTGTTCTTCATTCCAGTTATATCTAAGACTGACTGCTACATTTCATCTCCCTTTGTTTTCTTTTGGTTTTTTTTTCACTTCCTCATCCTTTTCCACTTCTACTTTCTTTTGTCCTCAGACTTCAACTTCTCGCAGTCCCTCCTGTGCACCAGACACTGACGGCATGCTGATGTCAAAGCAGGTCACCATCATGACATGAGACTTGCACAGGTTGACACAAAACTCCAGCTCGTCCGTGGCCTGTATCAAGGCCTCCAAGTACTCTGGAGACTCTTTATCCAAATTCTGGTCCACCTCGACTGTTGAAACAAGTGAAAGAATTATTATTTGGTTTTCAACAGAATACCTTTTTGTTTTTGAGGTAATAAACAGTAAAAGAAAATGTATCAATTACTTACACTCTCCAGCCCACTTCCTGGGATCCATCATCAATCTTGACTTGGTGTCCTCCAACTCCTCTAACAACACTTGATGCTTTGTCCTCATTTCCTTCACTTGCTGTTGCCTTTTCTCCAGGATTTTCAGCTTACTGTTAAAATACAGCACGCCCTGGGGGGAAATGAGGGATTTTTTAATTATACAAACCATGATAAAGTAGCTTAAACAGCTCTAATGACTGAAATACCTTAAAGGATACAGTTGCACGTTAGGCATTAAGCAGGAAAATCACTAAAAGTTTTAATTCAAAAGTGAAGTGATGACAAATGTAAACTGGGATTTTGACATTTCAAGTAATGTGATGCACCACAACATGAAGCTTATGAACTCTTCATTTCTGTGCAGCATCTACTGCAACACACACTTTGTACTGCTTGTACTTGAACATCAATCACTATTAAATCAACATATGCTCACCTTGTCAACATCTTGGAATGGTTGCTGGGAAAAAAATAAAGATAAAAAAAAAAACAAGTCAGAAATGTGCCATGTGAACAGCATACAATATCAACTTGCCATGTTGCACATAAGCACATGTATCGTTTATGATTTATGAGAAATCTGCTGTAATAAGGCAAAAGAGCAGTAACAGATAAAAAGAAATAAATAATAAAAAAACACAAAAAAACAGTAAGACAGAATAAAGATGGTGTTGATTTTTGACTGTTGATTTGTCAGACCAGTTACTGAGCCACTGAAGAGAAGCCAGTCACAAAAAGCCAAGAGGCATCAATAATCAACAATAATGCTAAAATGATTAGGGACTGTGGCGTTGGCGTCTTTGAATTTGTCATGCATTTGCTGTCCAGTCCTTACATTGTCTTTTTCATTTTTTACTTTCACCAGCGTTGTGAGTTACATCTCATAAGTAGGCCTTCCCAACTCTTGGCATTCCTAAGGAATGCTGCCAAATTGTCAAGCTCAAGGAGTCAAGACTTAGATATTTTAACTCCAGGATTTGCTGCTGAGCTGACTGAAGGTCAGATGTCTGGGACACATCACTCCTGTCTGTTTCTTTAAAAAGAAACTGGGAAGGAGGACTCTTAGAAATTCCCACGCCATTTTGTAAATCCATGTGGCACATCTTGAGCATGCATGAGAGTCGAGCTTAAAAAGTATTGCTGAGGCTTAGCAAGTGGGAGACACAAGACGTCAACCCAGACATGACATTTTCAAAAACAAGTTCAGTAAATTAACCACCAGTAAATCAACCACAGTCAGTTATGACCCACTGCTCACCTCTGTGGTTTCCTCCTGACGGCGTCTCTGGAGGCGTTCCACGTCATCTATCTCATATACTTTGATTTCAAAGGGCTCATTCAGCGGTCCAGACATTGGAGGCAAGTCCACCCACTGGCCTGCTGTTCCCACCTTCTTCCCCACAGATGATGTGTCAGGCAGGGGTGCTGGGATCAGTCGTCTTCTCTGGAAGCCTACGAAGCAAAAAAATTGTATTTATATTATTGTTATATATACATATGTGTGTATCTATCTATCTATCTATATATATACATACATACAGTATGTA
>JBAMYA010047036.1:0-10653 GCA_037176975.1 Arrhamphus sclerolepis | reverse complement strand
GTCTGCTGGAGCCTATCCCAGCTCACTCCGGGCGAAAGGCAGGGGTCCACCCTGGACAGGTCGCCAGTCCATCACAGACACAAAATAGTAATCACCTTAATTCTCATCGATTTAAATCAGTCCACAGGTATACAAACATCCAGAAATTGAGACAGTACTGTGGCTTCTCTTCCTGGAAGTGGACATCCAGCCTAGATGACTCCTAAGCAACAAGCAGAATCCTCAACGAGGAACGTTTATGCTACACGTTAACTTCTGGTTTTGGTGTAAACGTACAACTAATTGATGAATCCACTGCAAAATTTAACACCTTGCAAATGAGGTATATTTTTCAAAATTCCTGTGATTAATAGTACAGTAAATTAGTACATTTCAACAATTACAAGCTGTATTTGAATAAATAAGATATTAAAGTAGAATATAAGACGTTTGATTACTAAAATCCATTCTAGAATATCTCATCATTGTAGCCATGGAATGTAGCAAGACTGATTGCTATAGCGGCGTAGAGGTTTTAGAGGTATAATCGAAGAGGAACGCTAAAGTGGACTTTTCCAAACTGGCCATTTTTGGCACACTCAAATTTCCTACAATAACAACTAATCTGAGTTGGTTCTCCAGTGCAACCAGTGTACATAGATTTAATGTTACGACAACTAACCTGTATGACAACCTGTCCACGTAGGTTCCCCATTACTACCAGTCGACATAGGTTCATCAGTATCACAACTAAGGTTTGCCAGTAGGTTCAATGGTATGACAACTTATGTGCGTAGGTTCTCTAGTACAACCAGTCTATGTGGGTTCATTGGTATGATGCCTAATCTGTATAGGTTCACCAGTACAACCAGTCTGCTTATTACAAATTCATATAGATTCAACAGAATCACTGCAAAGTTTCAATGGTATGACAACCAATCTGCAAAGGTTCACTAACACCACTGTTAATCCATGTAGGTTTGCCATATTGTCAAGGACAACCAGGACTCTGATTTACTCTTCAACACAGGATTTTTTTTCTGTATTTGTATACCTTCATTCACACAACAGCAGATGTTCTCATATGGTTTGGGGACATGCATTTTAACATGTGTAGATTTGTGCCTGTGTCAAAAAGAACATAAACCGGTTGAAAGTACTATATACAAATAAATTATTGAGTGTTTTGGACAAGCAAACAAAAGTGTGAAAGCACCCTTAAATACATCATAATTTTTTAACTGAACTGTTTTGTTGACTATGGTGAGAACCCAGGTGTTTTTTTGTTGTTGTTGTTGTTTTTTTTAATCAGAACATATGACACAAAGATATTAATGGCTTTAGGATAAAAAATCTCAGGAATTATTAAATTGAAGCTGGTAAAACATAGTACTTGATCAATACTTGTGTGCTCTGCAGGCACAGTAAAGAATTCCAGTAATTTTACTGTATTTGTGTCTGAGGTCCCGGTTCCAGGAAAACCTATTTAGTCCGGGTCAATGAGCCTGTGAGCTTTTGTTTATGCTGATTGAGCACCGCGGAGCAGCCGGGCATGTCCTTTAACCTGCAGCTGCAACACTGCTTGTTTTTCCACTCAATAACACCGAGAAAGTTGTTCCAGAGTTTCTGCAACAAATCCAAATTCACTAAACACCAGCAGCTCCAGTAAACCTTCAATCATCTCTGAAATTGTTAAGCAGAAAAATGTCAAAAGGAAAGATTTGATTTGATATCCAGCCTTTTAGTGAACCACCATAAGGTCTTTATAGAAAACCCTGATGAATACATAACATCCTGGGCATGGACAGAACAAAGACTAAAAATGGATAACTTTGCATGTTTGCTCCCTCTACAAAAGTTTTATTATTCCAAGAAGGGATTTTATGGATCTGTCATGACCATAAAGGGCAAAAGAGGGTGGCTTTAAAAAAAAGAATAAATAATCATCAAACTAAAAACAATTTTACATGTTTTCCTCATATTGTCTAATATAAATCATGCATACTTTATAATTAAAGTTTCATCTCATCATCTGTCGTGATTTTTTTTAAAAATATAATCATTATGAAAATGATTGAGCCACATTTATGGAGTCAGTGAACCAAGATTTTGTCAGTTTTTGTTCTTGTCCAAACTGTCATATCTCAGCTGCTTCCTGGCCGTAGACGCACATCAGGGAGAGTAATTACAGTAGAATTAAAGTAGATGTGCACTTATTGTTCAACCGTCTGTGAAAGACCATTGAGGACAAAATAATTCCTCCGTCCAACCACATTGTATGTACTTTGGACATGTTTGGGGCACGTCATGACAATTTCTGTCCTACCTGTGAGTAAAAGTATCAGAAGCAACATTTCACTGGCCTTTGCAGTGAATTTCCTTTATGTATAGTGGTGACGGAAAAGCAAAGCATATGCATTCCTGATCAGCGGCAGCTGTGTTTACAGAACGCACATGTGCTATCTTTAAAGACAAAAGGAGTATGGGACTCCATTTTTGATGGTCATGTTTTTGTGGTGAGCAGTTGTGCAACAGCTCTTATATAATCATTCCTTATATAATCCTTCTGCAAAACATAAACAAGCTTCAAAATGAAGGTATGACTTCCTGATGAGATTTAACCTCTTCCTAATGGGCTGTTTGTTTGAGATTGTTGGCATAGCTATTTTCAAATGAATATATCTCAGCAGCTACAAGGTGTAACTGAGGAAAACTGTTATCGTCCACTTTTAGATCCTCTCGCTTTGGATAATTGCAGTGAAAACCTAAACAATCTACAAATCGATTCTAGAAAACTTCAATCTTTATCATATTAAGACTGATAATATCAAGACTGGTAATTTTGGAACACTTAATTAAAGATGTACCAAACTATAAAACTGATTTTAGTTTACGTATATATGTCACCCCGTGATATATCACTCCCCGATTCGCAGCATGTCACATGAGCCAAAGACAGACAATTTACTTTTATTGTCCAAAAAACAAAAGAAAAAAAAATTACGTGTAGCATGTTGATTGTGAATGTTTCGGATGGCAGAAACATGCGGTGTAGGAACTTTAAAAGCTTTTAACTGGCTTCCCCTGACAATGACCACATCAAAGCATTGCGGTGGACGTCAGTATGTGGTAGTGGTACCAGTGTGGAGTCTCCAGCTGGAGCAGACATACGTGACCAGATAAATCATTTTCTCTATGAGCATAAAGGACCATATACGTGATATATGATTTATTATAAGGTTGGTTGGTTGGTTGCCTTTTTCACACATTGAAACCACATAACGATGGCAACATAACTTTGATCTGCAAAATGTCCAAAAAAAATGAAAATAGAACTGTTTTGGGTTAGTTTGTGTCAGCTGTCCTCCTCAATAAGTCATCTAGGTGCCCCTGTGGGTGCCTGTACAATCCAAGACTATATTGCAGGAGTTGCTTAATGGATGTGGATTATTTACACCTTTATGGAATCTTCATATTCAATCCAATGAATGGAAAGTCTGCAAAGCTGTTTCCCATCAGGCATTATCCAAAGATAAAAGAAAATACTATGTCTCATGAGAAGCCCGCTCAGTTTAACTTCTTACACTGTAAGCTGCCAGCAACAGAAACGACCAAAGAAAAAAACTGTTCATATTTGGGCTGCTGTGTAGCCCAGGGGTTTAAGCAGAGGTCGTAGTCCTCATGCGGCAGTCGCGAGTTCAGCTCCTGGCTGGCAAACCCTTGTCCTTCCCAAATTTGGGCCGGGCTGCAGATTAAGCAAAGGGGTCCGGACCACCCTCTCCTTGGCCACCTCCTCTAGCTCCCCTGGGTGTAATACCGAGGTGTTCTCAACAGCCCGAGAGGCATAATGTCTCTCTGTAGGTCCATGTACAAACCCAAATCACAAAAACTTCACTGTTGTTGAAACAAAAAAAAGAAAAGTCCTCTCACAAACATTCACATGCATGCGATAGCTTTCTCCTGATGTGACTGACAGGCATCTGGGATGGACCATCACACAGACCTCTACACAGTGTATTGTACTAATTGAGGAGTACCACAAGGCTCTGTATGAGGGCCTCGTTAATTCTACTTGCTCCTACTCAGCATCATCTTGTGTTAATTAATACATCCTAGTTTCTTTACAGATGACACTGATTTATTCTGCCAGTCAGGATTCTAGATTCTTTTCTTTTGTTTTGAAGGAAACGGCACAATGTGCTCCAGATAAAAGACGAAAAGGAGCATTCAGATTGTTATCAGCAACTTTGAAAACAAGGTTTTACAGGCCTTGGGGTTGTATCAGAGTCCTTAAGCAAAGCTCATTTCCAGTTCTATGATGGTAACATTAATGCACAAACGTCCACTGATATCCATCCACCCACCCATCATTCATTCTCACTTATTCGTAGTACACTAATATTTCAAGACAAATATATGCTGCCTTCAAGATTGCATCTTTTCCAGGGACAGCCATGCATTTTTCAACAAGATGATGTAAATCCACACTCTGGACAAATGACAAAGAAAAGGCTGAGAAAGATGAGAATGTTGGAGAATTTACAATCTCAAGACATGAATAAGGACCCTGTCCTGTTTTACACCCGAAGACATGTTTGCAGGAGGAATGGGACAACATAACTCCTGGAACTCTTCATCACTTGGAATCCTCAATGCCAGAACCCATTTTAAATTGTGTGAGAAGGACTGCCAACATAACAAAGTGGTAAAAACTTTACTGTCCAATAGATAAGAGTGTGAAAAATCTGGGGATAATACTGTTGGTAAGAAAATAACAGGGCGTTTGTGTAATGCCTTTCTATGACAGGGCAACTAATAAGACAAGAAATGTAAGAATCACTGCTTTTTAAAAAAGTTTTATTGTTCATGCTGTCCCAGCTTTTTCTGTTTTTATGGTTAGTTTTCAAATCAGGAAGTAAGAAAGAAAAATATCCACACTAGAGCTACTACACTTCTATGTTTCTTAGGGAATTCAGCCTGCACAAAGACGATCTAAGACCCTTGAAACTTCTTGCATAAGATCAACCTTTGAACATTCTATTTGTGTGTGTATTTGTAGCTCCATTTGCCTTGTTATTTAATCAAATTATTTTTACTGGTTCCAACTTAAAATGCTGAAACAGACACACAATGCTGTAAACTCCAAAAAAAAGTACTAAATAAGAAGTGAGGAACAAATCAAGCACAACCTAACTTTTTACGTAACTGGTATGTACAGTCATGTAAATATGTTAGTCCCATCCTTTTTAATTAAAAAAAGAAATCATATGATTTTACCGAGTCTTAGAATTAGGCAAACATAACCTCAGATAAACAACAACATAAAGGGTTTTATTTTCCATATCATTACTACTTTAATAAAAATGAGATGCAAATCATTCAAGACTTCCCAGGAAAGGATGTCCCAGCAAATTTAGCCCAAGGTCAGACTGTGGAGTGTTCACACCTCATAGCCACTGTCAAGCATGGCAGAGGAGGGGTGGTGGTCTGGGACCTGGTCGCCTTGTAGACTTGAATAGATTCAAATGTGTCAAACTCAAGGCCTGAAAAGAAAAAAGGCCTGAGGGCCAAATCCTGCTCCTTCACTTTATTTGGCCCATGAAAGTCAATCACATGTTTATAACTGGAACATTTCTGGGGAAATTTCAATGCAACTGTCCGTTTGATTTGGTACTGACACCAAAAAGTGGAATGAAGAGCAACCAGGAGACCGAAGCAGGTTTAAGTCATTATTTTGCAAAGTTATGCAAAAGATTTTACAACTAAAAGTTGCACATTTTTGTCAGAACACCTGATTTTGTAAAAAGTTGAAATAATACAAACTCTTCAATTTTACAACTGTTGTAATTTTATGGCAAAATGTTGCAAAAAGTTGATATTTTCCAACAAAATAATTGTAAATTTACTTTTTTGTGATTGTAGGAGAAAAGGTCTTGGTTGTTAAATCTTGATCTTTTATCAATTTGTCAAAAAAAAAAAAAAAAAGAGTCAACTTTGTTTTACATTTTTTAAAGATTTTACATGAGAAAATGTTCAATATTATGAAGACAATGAAAATGATGAAAGGTTACCATTTTTGTGAACATTGAGATTTCTTTTTCTTTAATGAATAAGTCCAGGATCTAGCAGGAAATACAACAACGCAGCTGGTTGGTAAAGTAAAGAGTAACCAGCCCTTTAGCGGTAACCATGGTGATGAGTGTGGCCCAGGATGAAATAAGAGTTCAACACCCCTGGATGATCCGAACTTTGTAATGGGGGAACTTAATGATTGTAAACTGGGGAAGTCTTTGTGTAACTTTGGACAACACGAAATGTGTCCAACGCAGAGCACTAGTTGTCTCGATCTTTGCTTTTTGCAGATCAAAGGAGCTTATAAATCTGCGGAGGGCGAAACTGCAAACTTCCCATCACTACTCTGTTTATTTGGTTCCCTGCTATAAACCCGTCCTGAAGAAACACGAGCCAGTGCGTCGGTTTGTTCCGGTCTGGTCACCTTGGCTCGGTTCATCGCCTTCAGGACTGCTTCAGTCTCACAGATTGGGACTTATTCATTAATTTATGAGAACTTGGATAATCTCACCGAGATAGAAGCATCCACTTTCCCTAAATGGAAAAAACGATTTGGAGTTATCTAATGATTTTAACTCTTTTTTTTATAATCTTTTATTTAATATCATTGGTTTTCAGTCTGAGCAGGGACACGGGGGTGAAACTTTCTTGTGACATTAAAGAGAAAAAAAAGTCTGAGGCCCTGATGGAAATGTCAGCAGGATTCTTAAAAACTGTGCCGAACAGCTGGAAAACATCTTCTGTTTTATCTCTGCCTCCAAAGGGTTGGACCCACTGCAGTTCAGCTACAGGTCCAGCAGGGGTGTGATGATACGATTAGCACCTTACTAAATATGACACTGTTGCATGAAGAGTGCTAGATCAGTGGTGACTACTTTTTATTGACTTGTCCTCAGCTTTTAATTGCATTCAGCCTCACATCTTAGCAGAAAGACTGAAGACCTCCCACACCTTTGATTCATGGTCTTTTATGTTGGCTGCTAGATTTTTTTTTTTTTAAGTGAAAGGTCGCAGCATGTGAAGGTCAATGATTTTTTTTTTTTATGGTTTTATGATTGAATGTTCTTTTATCATCCAGTGGAGCACCCCAGGGTTGTGTTTTCTCACCACTTTTATTTGTTTTACAGGTGAACGCCTGTCAGAGTCATCATCCAGGTCATCGCATTATCAAGTTTGCTGATGAGGTTATTCTCTCACCAGTGAACCAGGACAGTCCTGATCATGGTCTTGTGGTGACAAAATTTTTAGACTGGTGCAAGTCTTCTTTAATAGAAAAAAAAGATTATTGCAGATTTTGGGCAGATAACCGGCCAGTTGAAGTTGTCAGTCAGTTTAAATATATAGGAACTGTAATTGACAATAAGTTCACCTTTGAGCCACAGACTCATGTTATGTGCGAAAAAGTACAGCAGCGCCTGGATTTTTATTCCAAGCTTTGTAATTTCAAGGCGGATTACACTTTTATGAGGATGCTTTTTTCTTGTTGTACTGAGTCTACGCTCACTTTTGCATTTGCCTGCTGGCTTAGTTTAATAAACAGAAAAGACAAGAACAGGCTTTTTATGTAGCAAGGTTGCAGGTGTTACACTGAATAATCTGAACGACCTGAACAGAATCAGAATCAGAAAGTTCTGTCCCGGCCGATCAAAGATATCCACTTTTCCAAGAGTTTGTGCTGCTTCCTTCCAGATGTACTGAGATGTAGGAACGACAGCTTCAGGAATTCACTCACACCTGCTGCTGTAGATCTCCCTAATAGTTCAAAATGAGTGAGTTTTTTTTTTTTTTTTTTTAAATAATCTGACCTTTAATGAATGACATCTTGACAATGTGAGAGACTGGTAAGGTCGTACAGGCAGCAAAGGTGTTTTTTTTGTCTTCATTTTTGTTAAACAGTGGCACGGTGAACGGGAAACTTCATGTTGCTGCTCATCTGAGGTTATATTTGCATACTACTACAACCCACAACAAGCAGATAATTTATAATGATGTATTATTATAAGACATGGAATTACTTAACATGATAATTAATAAAAAATACTTTTATCATGTTTTAACATGATAAAAAAAAGTTCTAACTTTTACACTGAGAAGTATAGGTGAAGTTACAGGTATCAACTATTCACAAATACACTGGACGCACGTTCTTGATGCACGGCTGCACCTCCAAAAGCATTTAAGAGGTCTAAAGGACACAACTGACAAACAGCCAACTGAAACATGTTGAGTGGACAGACACTGAACCTGAGATGGACAATATGTATCTCATAATATCGGTGAGATATTGTGTTTTTCACAGTGGACGTGAATAATTCCAGCAAAAGATTTTGTTTGAAAGTCTGTCATAAAGTCTAGTTCCTGAGCAGTCTGTTGATGGAGATCAACGCTCAGTCAGTGATTTCTTTTTTTTTTTTTTCCACTCTTTGTTTGTCTGAACCTGCTCATTGACGTGGCATTACTTACTTAACCTACTTACTGTAATGAGCGGTTGTTTTGGTGCCTCGGCCGCAGTGCTGGGGCCCTGGATAAGAGCTGAGCTACACAGCATGGACCTAAGAAAACAAAACACAGAAAAATATTCTCGATAATCTCTGGTTTGGGTGACGTAAAACGCAGCACTGCCTGTGAGGAAATGCCGAAGCAGACATAACATGTAAAATATAATTGAAAAAATAAAATAAAATATATGAATATGATTGAAAGAAATTGCCCGTAGGGTTCATCTGCAGTATGCGACCTTCCTTTGGCAACAAACTGGATGTAACACAAGTTCATCTAAAGGGGTTAGATGAAAATAAATAAATAAATAAAGAGATCATCTTTTGAACCAGAGAATTCCACCAATTTTTGGACGGAAACAAGAATCCGAATGTCAAAGAAATCTTAAAAGTCAAAATGTATATACCGAGGTTTCAGAACATCTAGCTGTCGTTTTAAGAGGTTTGTGACTGATTCAAGCAATAAATAAACGTTCTGAAGCAGTCATACCAGAGATTTCTTTTTCTTTCTCCAAATAAAAAGCTTTTTTTCCTCGAAGTCCAAGCACAGGTCAACTTCCCCCGTACATCTACTGTATCCCCATGTGGGGTCTGCCCTGCCCCTTTTAGACACACTTTAGTTCAACACGAAACGTCCTCCAACTGTTGGTGTTTTGTAGTTGCACGTGACTGGCAACATAACGTGTCTTTAAATACAAAGACGACTATTTCTGAGAAGCTCAACTTAGTACAGAATGCAATATTGTCTTCACAAGGTTTCTGCTGCAGAAGTAAACCAACATCTCACTGATCCAGAACCATGTCAGGTCTCTGAGATGCCATGGAAGGATCAGCATTTTCCATTTTTTTCCCGGCTCATGACTGAACACGGCAGAAAATAGTGTGCAGATATTTATTGATCTCAAAATTCAATTATAGAGGCTTGAATGCATTATTGGCATTAAAGGAACAGTCTTCCTCGTACACCAGAGGTGCTGGTGGCGTTCCACAGAGTTCTGTACTGGAGCCATTTTTTTCCTTTCACTCCGTAAGTTCCCATTCGGTTCTATGATTGTGAAGCATGGCGTAAACGTTCACAAATGATATGCAAATGATACTCGTTCACATCAATCCATGAAACCAGACGAGACAAGCAAGTCTTATTGATAAAAAGACCTTGATAACTGCTAATTTCCTGTTAATAAAATCAGATAACCTGAGCAGCTCACAAATGGACTGTTTCGTCATCTTGTAACACCGGATGTCATTAATTTGGCATCAGTGCTACTGTGAGTAGTTTTATTACATCATTTTATTATTTATTTCTGTTTATTTAATAAGGAAGTCCCACTGAGATCAGGGATCTCTATAGCAAGAGAGAGCTGGCCACGGTAGCAGCCGTGCACGAGCAACACCTACAAAAGTAACTATAAAACAGCATGACGACCATTCAAGGACAGGGACTTTTCAAGACAAACAGCAACATTTCTCCTTCACTGCATTCTTCATGATACTATTAAAATCACAAATAGATAGAAATGTTTTTGGTTTGAGAACTGTTTGGAGATTATTCCACTCCGTGGTGTATGGTAGGAAAACATTGTCTTGCCACAGTCTGTCCAAGCCTGGGGGGATGTTCATTTTAATATTATTACTTAATTTTAACCAGGAAATCACACATAAAACAAGTTTCTAGAACTGCCTTCTCATAATGTTGCCAAACTAAAGTGATGAAGGAATTTCTTGGACAATTTGCAGGGTTCCTAAAAGCAGAATGGAAGGTAGAGCCCTCAGCCATCAAACGTATAGTCAGGTGGTTCTGGCTGCTTATGTTATTGTTGTTGTTTGAGTATCATGAAAATCTATCCTGTATAATCACTTGTGGAAAAGAATATAAATGGAAGTGTAACCCAACTGGTCACTTGTGGGGAAAAACATTAATATCTGCTCAGAAAAAGTGCAGTACAACGCCCTCTAGTGGCAATAGTGGAAAAGAAAATCAGAAATTTCTGATTCACTGTCGGGGAGGTTCAGTGTGAGAGTGAGTATGGGGGGGGGGGGGGGGGGAGGGGGGGGGGGGGGGGGGGGGGGGGGGGGGGGGGGGGGGGGGGGGGGGGGGGGGGGG
>JBAMYA010047035.1:0-10653 GCA_037176975.1 Arrhamphus sclerolepis | reverse complement strand
TCAGCTATCAGGCTCCTCTATTGTGGAATCAACTCCCAACCTCGGTCCAGGAGCCAGACTCCCTCTCTACATTTAAGTCTAAACTGGTCCAGTTTTTTTTTGTTCACTGTTAAGCTTTGCCATGATGGGGGGCCATGATCTGGGTTTCTGAGAAGAACTAGAGACAACTTTGTTGAAAATAAACTGCATAGAAATAAAGCTGAATTGAACTGAACCAACAATTAACTAGCAGGTGGTTGGTGAGTCCAGGTCCAGGTCCAGGTCCATAAGCTGGATCATCTTCATGCTTTCAGACTCCCAGTTGTGACATCTTTAGGCTTTTGAATAAATCTGAGCAGACGTGTGTTGAAGGCTTTTACTTTGGCGATTCCATTTTACTCAGTGATGGAGAGTCAGATCTACTGATCTGTAGATGTGAGACTGATAATCTGTCTCACATTAAATTATTAGATTATTTTCAGGGACTGAGAAGGAATCACTTGCTGGGACACTGAAAAAGGAGAAGCTGCAGATGCTGAAGGACAATTTCAGTCTGTTACATAACTTCAGTTGTATAACGTCTACCAGCGACAGAGACCCCTGCTGGCAAACCTGAGTACTGCAGCTACACTGGTCAGAAAGCCAGGTGACCTGAAACACACTGCTGCCACCTGGTGGACTGAATAAAACACTACAGACAATTAAAGATTAAATTTTTTTTTCTGTATATTTTAACTTGAATATATATTTACATCACATTCAATGACATTTTTTTCTAAACATTTTAACTTAAATGTTTAAAAAATTACAGCATATTTAGAATTTTTCTAAATATTTTCATCAGATAGATCATAGAATTTTACATATTTTATTTTTATAGTAAGTATTTTGAGTTTGGTCCTGTGACTGAATCCTGAGTCAGCGATGACATCATAGGGGGTGTGTCCTAAAGAAGGAGTCAGACTGCATTGTGTGAGTTGTAGTTTTATTATAAAAGTTGACGTTTCTACTCTGACAGTGAACGAGGAACAGAAACACTCCCAGTAAGAAAATAAAAACAACATGATGAAGATGAGGAGAAGGAGACACGGGGGGTGCAGGGTAACCGTGGTAACAGTGAGGGCTTTATTCTACTATCAACACTCACGCTCACTCACACGTGCACGCGCACACACACTCACAGGTTACTGAAACTCACTCACTCTGGAGGGGCGTGTCAGAGCCCAACGCATCACTTCCTGTCAGAAACAAACCAGCGTCATCAGAATCACCTCAGGACCTCAGACCGCCTCCGGCTGCTCGGATACCAGGCCGTCAACTGGTACCGGTACCCAGCCTCCGACCAGTACCAGTTTCCAACCCGGCATGGTACCATACCTTCAACCAGTACTGGTACCTGGCCTACAACTGGTGCTGCTGTCTCTTCAGGCCATTCCTCTTGTCATCAGCAGACAAACCTCTGCCAGGAACCCTGGCTGATGGAACCCTGGACTTGAACTTGTGTCTCAGACTCTTCTGGTTCAGAAGACAGCAGAGGTCAGAGCTGGACACAATGTGATATGTGAACCAATCAAGAGTCCTGAAGAGAAGGGACCAAGAACCGGGTCTCAGTGATGGACACAGTCCTGGAGGAACATGGTGTTCTGAGACGCACAAGTCTGTTCCTGACCAGTGAAGTGAAGCCCCGTCCCCTCACCTGTGGAGCTCTGACACACCCCTCTCTCTCTCAGTCTCTCAGCTGCAGCTCGTCCTGTCTACTCATCATCCTCCTCCTCCTCGTCTTCGTCCTCCCCCTCCTCATCCTCCTCGTCCTCTCCTCCCTGAGCTGAAGAGCCGGGGTTCCTGGCATAGGTGCCGCCGCCGCGGTACGCCACCATGTCCTGGAGGACAGACAGGAGACGGTTACGAGACAGCGAGGAGACAGTTACAGGGTTCCCACTCTCACACACTCGGGTTCTTTAAAATTGCATTGACTTGTTTAAAAGCTACAAAATAATAGCAATTGCCATAATGCTAATTTAGCCATGTTAAATCATTTATGCTAACAGCAGAGGAAATCAGAGACGGACATGTAACAGTTAAAGTTTCTGATTTTCAGGGTGCTCTTCTTCCCTGTGGTCTCTGTGAGCATCACTGTTGACAACTAGTTTCACTGGAAATTAACAAGCTGAAGACTACATGAAAAGTCGTTGACCTAATTTCTTCTATCTGTGCACATACACAGTATTGATACAACTGAATTCCTGAAGTATTCACTTATTTTCTGTTTCTGTTGTCAGACAATAAAACAAGTGTGAAATACTGAATGAAACGTGGCCCATTAAGATGTCCTGTTACCTGGAATTACCTGGAAGCTCCTGCTCTGCTGAAATCAGAGCTATGACAGAACACAGGACACGCCCACTACAACTCTGCTCTGCCTGTCACTCAACAGAGGAGAGGGAGGAGCCTGTGTCCGCATGAGAGAAAAACCTCACAGTCGTGGACTAATGCTAGCAACATTTTCAACTTCCAGACACTAGTTTTGTCTCCAGGCGTTAAGTCCTCAACGGGGTCTAAAATCGCCAAAAGTCAACTGGGAGCACTGGGTGAGAACTGCTCTAAGTGGAAATGCAAATTTGATTGGTTAGTAGCGGCACGTGGGGTGAAGCAGAGTTAGCGCTGTGCCTTAATTAGTGTTAATTAATGTTGCCCAGAAGATCAGGTGACAACAGACATGCATGTGCAGAACTTTTAACCTGTTTGCATTTGTTACAAGTCAGAGGGAAGATAATTTTCCAGGACAACTTAACCATTTTCAGGACATGTGGGAACCCTGAGTTAGGAGACGGACGGGAGACGGTCCCCTCACCTGGTTGGACTCCCCCTCAGCTTCTGGACACTCTCCCCACACAGACTCTGCCCCTCACCTGTCTGTATCTCTTCCTCGGCCTCCAGGCCTTCTCCCCGCCCCCTCAGATAAACCCCAACCCTCCCACAAGCCCCGCCTCCTCACCCGGTCGTATTTCTCCCTCAGCTTCTGGGCCTTCTCCTCGTAGGGCTGCTTCTCAGACTGGGACAGCTTGCTCCACATCTCCCCCAACTTCTTGGCACAGTCTCCTATGGACAGACCTGGGAACTGCTGCTTCACGCTGGGCCGGTACTCACTGCAGAACACGAAGAAGGCAGACCTGCAAGGACACAACAAACATTACTGGCAGGACCAGGACCAGTCGGACCGGGGTCAAGACGAGTTGGACTGGAGTCTGGACCAGTCAGCTTTCATGTGACAGACAGACTGGTTCTGACCAATGTGCTACCAGTCCTGAGTCTCTGACCCAGTATGAGATCCTACATGATGAACCTACAGAAACACTAAAGCAGGGACGGGCAACTCCAGGCCTCCAGGACCGCCGTTCTGCACGTCCTTCGTGTCTCCCTGCCACAACACAAAAGATTCAGACAAACATGTCATTAACAGACTTGTGCAGACCTGGACGACAAACCTGCAGGGCTCTGTTCATCTGAGTCAGGTGTGTTGAGGGAGCGAAACATGCAAGACTGCTATGATCCAGCAGAGGTTCCCCTAGACCATCACTATCCAACAGAGGTTCCCCTAGACCATCACGATCCAGTAGAGGTTCCCCTAGACCATCACAATCCAGCAGAGGTTCCCCTAAGACCAGTGTTTTTCCACCCTGGTCTTCAAAGCCCACTGTCCTGCATGTTTTAGATGTTTCCCTGCTCAGTTTCACTGGATGGTCATCAGCTGGTCTTCAAGGTCTACACAAGTCTGTCAATGACCTGCTAATTAGAGCCAGGTGACACATCTAAAACATTCAGGACAGTGTGCCTTGAGGACCAGGGTTGAAAAACCCTGCCCTAGACCATCACAATCCAGCAGAAGTCTCCCTAGACCAGGACTCCCAAACCCACAGCCCGCGGGCCATTTGCAGCCCACAGTATGATATATTGCCCCCCCCCGATAGCAAAGTTTAGTGTTGCTGCGGTCTGCGTACGTTCCTCAAACAACTTTTTCCGAGTGTTTGCATGTGCCGCGTGCGACCTGGATTTTTACATTTTTGTCCCTCATGGGCTTCCATAGGTCAGACTTGTGACAGCTTCAAGTCTGCGTCCGTCTCCACAGACTTTAATAGGGGCCATTTGACCGTCTCTGAACGCTGTAGTCCACGTACGTTGCGGCAGGTTCGAGCTGCTAGACAGAAAGCAGTCGCCCGTAGAGAGCGGGTCTAGACCCGGTCTAGAGCGGGTCTAGACCGGCTCATCTATGATCAGACCTGCATTACATGGATGATATAATGCGGACAGCAGTGATGTGATACTGGAAAACCAGCTGGTGCGAGCTGATGGTTTTAACTGGAGCTGCTGCTGACAACTGCTGATGTGGCGGCTGTCAGCTGTGGATAAAAACAAACAAACAAACAAAAACAAAAACATCGCCTCACGCCAGCTTCTCAGAACAGCAGGCTCCCATCAAGCGACAATCATGTCCCATTTTGTTCAGCCAACTGGTTACTTGGAACCCAGTTACTAACAGCTGAACCTCCTGGTCCTGGATGGTTCAGCAGCAGTTTTCAGGTCCTCGCGGGTGGGTGGGTACTTGATGCGGCGCCCAGCCTCACCCAGCGGCCCCTGGGTAAATTGAGTTTAAGACCCCTGCTCTGGGTCGCTTCAATCCAGCAGAGGTTGTCCAAGACCGCTACGATCCAGCAGAGGTTCAGAGACCTTCCCTCCCTGACTGGTCCATGGTCAGTCTTGTGATGACATCATCCAGAGACCTCCTACATGAACCTACCTGTGAGGTCTTCTGTGGTATTTCATCAAAACTTTATCGAGTGTGTGGTCAGACTTACGGGGGCCTCTTGGGAGCGTTGGGGTCTTTCCTCTTGCGGCCCCTCTTCCCAAAGCCCTTCGGGGGGACGTAGTCCTTCATCTCACGGTTGTAGCGCACCTTGTCGGCCTTGGCCATGTCCTCAAAGCACTTCTTATCGCTGGGAGACAGCGCCTGAAACCAGAGAACAGAGTCAGGATACCAGTCCACTAGTCCGGCTCAGACCGAGACCATCCCAAACACAAGAACTTCAACCACCCAAGCTTTTATTCTGAAGGAGTAAACCAGAAGTGAAACTACTAGTAAACAGTGGAGAAGCCAGGACTTCATCCCAGACACATCAGAGATGACAAAAATGATCAGGAAGTAAACATTAAACACTTCTGATCAGGTGATCAGAGCTCTTATTGATCCTGAACTGGTCCCTCCCAGAAGCCCAGACTTCCATGTTTATGGACTGCATTATGCTGCTGAATCTTCCAGGTTAGGGTTCTGGGATCCCCACAGGTCCTGGTGCTCAGGAGTGATGCCTCATAAGAACCAGATCAATGACAGACAGTTCTGATCAATGATACTGATCAGAACCAACTTTTTCCAGCGATAGTCAGGACTTCATTAAAGTTCAGGGAACTATTCATTTATTCATTTAGAATCAGAATTGCTTTATTATTTTTATTTATCTTTTCAGCTGACTGTATGAGATGCTAAACCTAGAAAGTCCCAGTTTTTTTGTTTTTGTTTAAAGTAGATTTTTGCTACATTTGCATTTGAAATACTTTATTCTACGTGTTTAAAGTACAGGGAATCCACTTAGACGCTGCTGAGCCTGGAAGCTCCCTGCTCTGGTTTTGTTAAATGTTAAATAAAGAGATGACTGATAATAAAATAATATAATAAAAAAAGTTAGGTGTTGGAATTTATGGAATTCATTTTTACTGCAAATGAATATCAGTTATTGGCTTCCATGATTACCAATAACCAGTATCTGCCCTGAAAAAAAAAAAAAACATACTGGTCGACTTCTAGTCCCAACCAGGATCTGTTTGGAACTGCTGCAAGACCACCTCATAAGCTGGGTCTGGGTCTACTGTTTTGCTCCTAACCAGGGTCCACTTGGAACGGCTCTGAGACCACCTCTGCACCTGGGTCTGGATTGGCTTGTTGGGTCAGTACCGGGTCCGTTTGCTTGTATTCACACAGGCCCAAAAGATGAGAACAGAGAGAGAAAGAACCAACTGGAGCTGGTTTTAGGACAACTGAACTAGGCTGGTGTGAATGCCCCCCACACTGGTACCAGGTCTGTACCAGGGAAAGACACATCTAGAATACTGAGGAGGTTCTGAATCCAGTTACAAAGGTTCTGCTGTTGGCCTTAGTCCGGTTCTGGTCTCTGAACCTGAGATGGTTCTCCTCAGGTAAACTAACCTTCCAGTCAGAGCTGAATTTTCAGTTAATTAGACTTATTGATGAGTAAAAACTGATCTGTGGGAGGGGGAGGGGCATGGTCCTCAAGGAGACGACTGGATGCTGTTGAAGACGTGGTCAGAGGACAGGATAGCTACCATGACTGACAGCTGTCAGTCACTACAGGACCAGAGACAGTTGACGTGAAGCCCCGCCCCCAGCCCCGCCTCACCTTCCACCTCTCGGAGCACTTCTTGGAGAACTCAGCGAAGTTAACCGACTGCTCTGGGTTCTTCTTGCGGTGCTCCTCTCGACACGTCTGGACGAAGAAGGCGTACGCCGACGTCTTCCCCTTCGGCTTGTTGACGTCCTTACGCATCATGGTGGCGGCCTGGAGACAGCAGGACAGGAACAGCACTCGTTAACACATTAAAACTAGAGCTTTATCTGACATTACCAACATTAATACACAATTATCTTTAAAAATTAATTAAAAAAAATAAACAAGTAATCAGATTACATTATCAATAGTGTTCATTGATGACTTCAGGAGAAACACCCAAGAAAGCAGCCACCATGTCCATTTTAATCTCATTATGACCAACACTGATGAAACCTCTAATCAGTATTGATACTGGATAAAAAGACCATAAATGTACAGCAGCACAGCCAGGAAGCAGGTAACCTGATTAGAGGAGTTTCTGGTATTTAACAGCATTAAGTGGATAATCTGGCAGATTTTACTGGATAAACTGGTGATCTGTGGGATTAACGCTGCTTGTTTGGCTCTGCAGACACGCATTTAAACTAAGTAAAGTAGAGGTGGTCATAAACAGTTAGAGCAGTGAGGTTAAGGCATTAAAACTTTATTTCAGGGATTTCTGGAGAACACAGGGGAATGACCCTTTAACCTCTCTGTCTGCTTTCACTTACAAAGACGTGTTTTTTGGCCAAAACGTTTAAATTTGCCTCATTTTCGGCCATTGTGACTGCTTTTTCCTCCCCACACTCTGTCCCGGTGCCGCGGAGCTCCACAGCGGCCCAGCGGCGCTCTGACTGCGGATCACTGCGAACAAAGACCTCAGCCTGCGGAGGAGCCTGGAGGCCCGTCGAGCCGCGCTGCCGCGGCCTCTCCGGCCCCGGCGGAGCTCCAGGCCTCCCATCCAGGACTCCGGGAAGAGGTGCATGGGCGGCGGAGCTCCGCGGCTCCATCCCCACCACCTCACGGAGCCCCTCCGCCGCCGTCAGCGTCCTCCGCCGCGGTTAGCCCCGCCGCTAGCGGCTAGCTCCAGAACAATGGGCCACCATTTCTTCCCGCCCTCTGCGGAGCGGCAGCCCATCCCCCTCCGGCGGCCGCGGGGCTTCAGGGACCCGCAGCGGCAGCGTTCAGAGCCGCGAAGCCTCAGCCCGGTCCCACACCTCCTTCCCCGCAGAAAACCCCCAAGACGCCGCGTCTGCAACGGAAACGCGGCGTCTCTTCATCAGCTGCGCATTTTCAACGGAGGGCCCCGGCTATGCCCCGAAGAGGTCATCGTTGTATGGACGGGAGCAGGCTATTTCCTGGCATTGACGCTCCAAATGGGCGTTTCGTGTTTCCAACAACACGCCGGGCAGGTGCCCCCTCCCGGAACGATCTGCGGCTCCTACGGCCAGGCCGACCCCCCACTCGCGCACCGCTGCATCCCGGCCGCCACAGCGGCCATTTTATCCCCGTTTTCCAGCATTTTGTCTCCCCCGCGTCCCCCGGAGAACCAGAGGCAGCTCTGGTCCCCTTAGAACCACGGAAGCCCGGTCCCGGAGCACGTACTCACTGGTCTGGATGGCCGGGTCAGGTGGAGCGGACTCGGGCCGGGTTGTCGGGTGTTTTCGGGGTTTTTCGGGATCCGGGTCTCAGTGTGTTGTTGTTTGGGGGCTGCAGCGGAATGGAGCCGCTGCTTCACGTTCAAACTGGGTCGAGCTCCGGCTCGGGAACGCCCCCCAGACACGCCCCCATTGGCTGGTCCCATTCAGGAGGCGGGGCAATTCGTTCCAATCTGGGCGGAGCTGTACTCAGGACTGGACAGAGGTTGGCTCAGAGAAATGTATGTCAAAATCCGTCACTGCACGGCTCCGCCTACCCAGTGACGGCACCAGGGCGGGAATTCTGAGCTTACAACTGGGTGGGGCCAGTTTCTGTTGCTGTAACTGATTGGTCTTTCAATTTGACGTGCAGAGGTTTTGACCAATCAGTGCAGAGAAGACAGCAGGCCAACAGAAGAGCAGCAGACTCATCAATGATTAAAAAATAATAATCAAAAATAAAATATGAGATTTTAGTCTGTTTGACTATTGATGACTGGAGTAAGCTAGAACAACCCCCAAAAACATACATTAAAAAAGTATGAAACAGATGTTACATACTGGTGCACATCAGTGAGGTGCGGTCAGGAGAGGCAGGGAAGGCAGCGCCTCACCTGTCATCATGGAAAAAATAAAATATATAATAAACCAAAACATTAAATGGTTATATTTATCCAGTGGTTTGAACTATAAACTAATTTTAATTTTAACTTTTTTTTTTCATTAATAATCGCTGAATTTTTGTATTTTCCCATGTAAATACAGAGAAGAGATGCTAAGTGAGGCAGTAGCAAGCTGAGATGTTGTCTCTCTTTGTCACCAAACAAATGTACAAATCACTTTTAAAATATGCTCCCTAATTTTACATAGTTTAGCTGATGTATATACAATATGTGTAACCTGTTTCGTGTGCTCAGCAATCTTACAATGACAGTGAAGAGGCACTAAGTGAGGCTGCATTTCCTCTGCCTCATGGTAGGGGGCAGAAGAGAACCCAGATATTCTATTCCACAGCTGCAAGTGTCAATGATCAATGAGACAATAGACTTTTAAAACAGAAAGAAGACAAGGATGATTTCTACAAAAAGTAACCAAAAACAAGGAACACTTCTACAAATAATTAATGAAAGACAAGTAAGACTTCTACAAAAAAGTAACCAAAGACAGAGAAGACTTCCATAAAAAAAGTAACTTCTACAAAAAAGTAACCAAAGACAGAGAAGACTTCCATAAAAAAAGTAACTTCTACAAAAAAGTATTTGAAGACAAGGAAGACTTCTACAAAAAATAACTAAAGACAAGAAAGACTCCTATAAAAAATAATTACAGAGAAGGAGGAATTCTACAAAAAAAAGTAACTAAAGATCGGAAGACTTCTACAAATAAGTAACTTTTTAGCCATGAGGACTTCTACCAAAAAAAAATGAAGAAAGGGAGGACTTTTACAAAAAAAAACCTATAGAGAAGGAGAACTTCTATAAAAAAGTAACAGCCATTTCTGTCTGAAAGGATCAGTATGGACATCATTTATTAGTGAAGGTAAGACCATAATACTGTTTATCAATGGTCTACTCTGTTGGGTTTATATATTTATCAATAATCTGCTCTGTTAGATTCATATTCATCCTTCCTCTTTTTTTCCCATCATCTATACCCGCTATGTCCTGTGCAGGGTCACGGGGGTCTGCTGGATCCTTTCCCAGCTAACCAGGCGAAAGGCAGGGGTCCAGTTTTTGAAATTGAGTTCATGGTTGTGCATAAATAAACATTTTAAAAGGACTAATTTTTCTTTCAACAAAGGCAGATCATTAAGTTTAGTTTATTAGTAATTCTGTTATATTTATAAACATATATATCATATATTTATCGTTAATCTGCTCTGTTAGATTCATATATTTATAAATAATTACCACGAAAAATCAAAAAACACAACTACATTAACCAAGTCAGCCTTGGGCGACATGAATCATCACTGATTGGACAAAAGAAGTTGTCTGTCATTTGAACCCGAAAGATGCTGCTTTGCACCAGAAAACTGAAACCAAGGAACAGTGAGGTGGAAAAGCAACAGCGTTTTGCATAAATTGTGACATGGAGTTCAAAGTCAAACATCTGCTTTGATTTGATTAATAATCAACTCTGCTGGGGTCATTTATATTAATACTGTTTACACTGACCAAGCCCACTTATGGTCCAAGGCCTACCCTTGTTACACTTAATTTACTTTTCAAGTTGCAGGTCCCTCTGCCAGTGCTCTCCTGGGATTGGTCCTCTGGTATTGTCTTCCTCCACTCTGCTGAGGCCTGGTGTCTGACTGGTCTGCTCCACATCACACCCAGCGAATGGACGATGCCCATCAGCTTTTTAAATCTTCCCAGAAACCTAGACAGCTACACAGAAACTCTGCAGATGAAGCTTATTCATTGTTGTTTCAGTTTCTAAGGACTACAGCATTACTAGAGAGAATTCACATTTCATTTATTTATTTATTTGTGTACATTTTATATACATGCAGGGGGGCAAAAAAAGTATTTATTCAGCCACCAGTTGTGCCAGTTCTCCCACTTAAAAAGATGAGAGAGGCCTGTAATTTCCATCAT
>JBAMYA010047034.1:0-10654 GCA_037176975.1 Arrhamphus sclerolepis | reverse complement strand
CATAGATACGGGGGGGACCTGCACATGCACAAAAAGACCCACTCGCATTCTAACGAGCGCACACACACACACACATAAAAGAGGGAGAGAGAAAGAGAGAGAGAGAATTTTGAAATACAATCAGGCTTTATGTCCATGAACAAAAAAAAACATCTAAAGTTTACAATTTAGCTGATAACATCCTTTTAGCACAAACCAGAACTATTATACATTAACCTGCAAAAACCCAAGTGTCTTTAGAGTTAAACAACTTAATCGTGATCCTGAAGACATATGAATTTATTAAACTGTGAGGGTTTCTTCTGAGCCATAACTGAGGGAAAGACTGCCATCTCAGACTTTAAAGACTCTCAGCTGTCCATGGACAGCTATTGTTGAAGGTCAGATTAAGAAAACATCTTCAAAGTTTCCAGCTAAACTTGTTCACCATAGTATGGACACTAGCTGTACCTGTCGCTGTTGTTGACTACAGCTGCTCTCATTGTTGACCTATTTTGTGTTGTAAGAGTAGAAGATCTCTATCCTGCTCTTGTAACATTCTAGAAAAGAATCCATAATTACACAAAACCATACAAAAAAGCAATGAGATTTCATATAGTACTTTAATATTACTTCAGCATTTTTACTGCATTCAAATTAGAAAGTTACATGTAGCATCAAGCAGTTAATTCAAGATTACAAAGTCCATTGTGTAATGCCAGAGGTAAAAAGCCAAATACAGTCTTCCAGCGTTTTCTGTCTCATCTTATCTTATGCTTGCCAAGTCTTCTAGCATGAATGAATGACTTCAGTGACAGTTCAGGCTCACTTCTTCATAGAAAATGAGAGACACAGCACCTAAAAGTAAAAAAGAAAGGGCATGTTGTGTTTACATCATCAACACAGTTGATACAATACATTTATGTTTAATGCATCCGAAACACTTACAAGAAGCCCTTCCCACAGCCAAGAGGCCCAAAGAACAGCTCCGTTGGGAGGCAAACTTTTCTACACACTCCACTGAGACTTGGACAGGACCAAGGAAAGGATGCTGCCTCATTTTCAGCAACTGCAATCGCATGTAGAGAACATTAGCCATTTTTCAGGTTGCATCCTTTCACTTTCAGATCAAACAAAAACAAAAAATAGTAATGGAAGTATAAGAATGTGCAAAAATGAGCCGCAGAAACATGCAAGGACAACACACTGAGACTTACCAGTTAGCAGTAAGACAACTAAAATAGATAAAATAACAATACGACAGGAAAACATCGTTGCGCCTGACGGAATTGCTGCAAAATGACGGTTAGGTCCGTGTCTGCTTGTATTTTGGCTCAGAAGGGAGGAGTGAAGTTAATATGAAGCAGCAGACTGGTCACTTGGGTTTGTATTATAGAATTATAAGTACTGTTAAGAGAGCATGCCTTTCTTAATTACATTTAAGAAAACTGCATCTCTGTTCAAACCCATGACCAAGAGTTGTCATGGGACAAGTAACAGGACATTGCCAAGAAACTACCTTTTTCATCTGGTTTAAAACACATGCACGTTCTTATTCCTGATAGGTCCCACAAGGACCTCTTTAACATGTCAGTTGTCTGAGAAGGCACTGTGTCATGACATGTCAAAAACTGTGGATTTCTGTTGGGTAGAGCATATTTGCTGAAGGGAGCAACTTCTAAACTGGTAATACAATTAGAAATCTTTTTTTTTTTTTCCCCCTGCTTGTGCATCATGTGAGCCGATTACAGAAACAGCCAAAATCACGCTTTAAAAATAGGTTTTAAATGTTACCGTTGTGCTAATCTTACTGAGCTCAAAGAAAACTTGACGTGTTAAACGCTGTAACCCAGTTCAAGAAAGGATGCTTAATCATGATGATTTGAAATTACAGGAGAGGCACATTTTTGGAAACAATATTGCCAAGAGTTTTGTGATTTCATTTATTTTGCATCATATTTTCAAGCTGCAGAGGATTTAACAGCTGAAGAAGCAGTGCTGTCAAGGATCAGAGCAACATATCCTCTGTCTTCAAAAGAGAAATGAATTCAATTTTCAACTAAGATGTAATTTTATTCTTCCCTTGCTAGAGAGATTAGGTTTGGCCAGCTTAGTCATTAACTAGAAAAAAAAAAAAGAAGTGTCACACGGTCAACTGGATCTAAAGCTTCAAGGAACGTCTTATCAGATGTGAGCCTGATGGAGGAAGACAAGATGCAGGAAATGTTCCACCACACAGCTCAAATAAAGATTTACCCTGGAGTGAAGTCACGTGTACAAAGGGTTCCAAGACACTTGTCCTTTCTCTGATTTCAGAAATCTGCACCAATGAATCCTTTAGTTGTCAATACCTTTGCTAAGCCTAAATATTCACAAAGAAAGCTAAAATTTGGACTCCCAGCAGTCATTCAGAGCGCCTTTCTGCCTCTGTTGCCAGAACTTCAGAGAAAAACTGAATCTTGCAAGATCCCTGATAACACAAAGTTCATCATCTCTCTTTCAAGTGTGTTATTCTTCCTGCAAGTAATTTGTGTACAAAAGGGTGAGCTCACTTGCCAACAGTATTGAGATCTTGTGCATTGAGGACTGTAGCTTCCAGCTGGCTGATGGCTGGATTCTTCTTTAAGGTGATCATCACAACCTAAAATAAACCTGTATATCTGAGGATTAAAAGTAGGTGCATTACAAGAAGACCAAAGCTAGAAGTTTGTGTCAGCTGATTTCCTTTGATGGTGTCATGGTTTAGGTTTTGGTTTAGGGTTTTTTCTGGTTTTGGTCCCGCTTTTATTTTGAAATTCTGTCTGTGTCTAGTTATGTTCTGTTTGACTCTCCTGATCCTCGTTCCCCTGATGAGTTTACTTTTACCCCTGTGTGTGTATATAAGGTCCTGTCTTTGTCTGCCCTGTGGTTCATATTGTTTTCTCCCTGTTGGTCCTGTGTATGGTTAGTTTGTGGTTGGCCTTGCTTAAGTTTGAGTTTTTGTGTTTCTTTTGCACTTTCCTGCTGTGGCAGTGTTTTTGCTTATTAAATATCACTGTTTTTGGATACTCCTGCCTGCTCTCCTGCATTTGGGTCCTCCTCCAGTCAACCCCACACCACATGACAGATGGGCACCCACAGTGAAAAGGAGTTACCACCATCCTCAATTCTCCTCTTCTGTTTTGGAGTCTGAAGTAGCTAGAATTTACACTGCCTGCCAAAAAAGTCAGTCACCACATAAATTTAACTAAACAAATAGGTAAGAGCCTCCTATTGGATAATCACTGCATGGAAGCTGGTAACAAGTTATTGAACCCTAACTGGTGCAGTGAGTAGCTTCTCATTTGTTAAACAACCATGTTGGAAGACACATCGTGCGGTCGTGGAAAAGATGATAATCTGTTTCAGAAGGTCAAATTATGGACATGCATCAAGCAAAGAAAATATCAAAGGAGATTGCTGAAACTACTAAAATTTGGTTAAGAACTGCCCAAACTAGCATTATTGAAATCTGGAAGGACAGTGTTCAACCATCATCTTCCAGGAAGAAATGTGGTTGGAAACAAATTCTGAATGATCGTTATCACCGATCACTTAAACATTTGGTGAAATCAAATCGTGAACAACAGTACAACTTATGGCTATGTTTTATAGTGAATGTATGAGCATTTCCACACACACAGTCAGAAGGGAACTCAGGGACTGGGACGAAACTGCTGTCCCAGCAAAACCAAAATGTTCAAATAACGTTCCCCTGTAGATTTAGTTTGACAAAAAACAAAAACTAACATTCCCACGAGGTTATTCATAAGTTAAGTCTTTATTAAATTCAGCTATGTGGTTAAAAATGGAAACACACAAGTTAAATGTTGATTGGCCATTGATATGATGTAAAGTAAAAAAAAAAAAAAACACATTACTTTATGGGTGTTAAACCAGCAGTATTTAATCTAAACTATTTATGATTTATTTAAGCATTTGTACGGAAGCCCTAAACGGCCTACATTTTATTTCTCCCATTTTCCCATGATAACGACATAACTCCACCGTTTTCTCGTGTTAACGACTTATTTTTTCCTCCGTTTTCCCATGATGACGAGATAATTAATTTGACATCTCCAGAAAACTAAGAAAAAAAGTCTCTGCACACTTAGATCCATGCAAACAAGTGTATTTTTCACCAAGCTTTCAGTCTATCGACCTTCATCAGGGCATTGCAATGCCCTTGAGATCTCAAATTAATTATGTCATCATCACAGGAAAACGGAGGAAAAAATAACTCTTTATCACGAGGAAACGGCGGAGTTATGTCGTTATCATGAGAAAATGATGTCATTATCACGGGAAAATGCATGCATGTATGGCCCTTTAGGGCTTCTGTACATTTGAGCACTTGAAATTTTCATTTTTTACTGAAAATGCAAGCACAGACAGCTGAAAATGCAAGCTTCATTGCTGGAAGTATTTAACGGTCTAAGTCGGAGCTATCAGCAGACCAAGTGTGTGAAACTATTTACCAGGAGTGAACACAACTGCCCCCACGTCTTCTCTATTTGGAACTACTTTCTGATTCAAACGTGTGAACGACACTGCATTGTTTATCCTACATGTCTGCTTTCCACGCATTTATTCACCAGTACTTAAACTGCTGTAGCAGGTAATCTCTCAAAGTGAATTTGACAATATCTTTCAAAGAAAACACTCATCAGTGAGGCTAATCAGAAGGGAGCATAAAGATTGGACTCTGTGGCAATGACGAGTCCAGGTTTACTCTGTTCCAGAGCGATGGCCGCTTCAGGGTATGAAGGAAGGCAGTTGAAGTGATGCTCCCATCATGCTTAGTGTCTACCTTACAAGCCTGTGAAGCCAGTGCTATGATCTGAGGTTGCTGCAGTTGGTCAGGTCTAGGTTCAGGTCTAGGTTCAACAACGTTGTGAGGTCAACTGACTACCTGAATATACTGAATAACCAGGTTATTCCATCAATGTTTGTTTTTTTTATTTATATTCAAAGATGACAGTGTTAAGATTCTTCAGGCTCAAACAGTGAGTGTTTCAGGGAGCATGAGCCATCATTTTCAGTCATGGACTGACCATCAGAGTCCAGATCTGAACCCCACTGAGAATCTTTGGGATGTGCTGGAGAAGACTTTGTGCAGTGGTTTGACTCTCCAATCATCAATATAAGGTCTTGGTGAAAAATCAATGTAACTCTGGGCTGAAATGAATGTTGTGACATTGTAGAAGCTTATCGAAATGATGCCACAGCGAATTTGTGCCATAATCCAAGCACAAAGCAGTCCCACTAAGTCTTAGTGACTTATCTTTGAAAGGGTCATGTAGAATTGTATCAGTAAAATGCTTAGACAGTTTCATGTTTGGGTCCAGACATGACGGTGCGTCTATACTTGTAACTTTACAGGCATATTTAAAATTTTCTGCAAGTGGGTTCTGCTGAATTCCTTTGGAACGAGTCAAACTCAAACCTCTGCCATGTTGTAAATCAATCTTGATTTGTCAGTCCTGTTTTGACAAAAGCAGAAATCAACATTTGAGGGTCAAGAACTTTCAGGCACAGTTACACCAGTGTTGCATCAGTGTTTTCCAAAGGGAAATCACTGTTTTTCTCTTAGCCCTCTTCTTTATTCTCCAGATGCTGTCCAACTGCTGGTACAATAACAGTACTAATTACTTTCTAGAGGAAACACGAAGTGGACTAATTGCCCCTAATATGTTTACCTATTTGTGGTGTGGTGGGGGGACCAACCAACCAACAAACAAAAAACACTTGTTTACCATTTCAAAGTCGCTGCATTGGTTCGTTTTAGAAGCCCTAACCGTCTACCGTGGAACAGAAATCTTAACGATTGGAAGGCATCATACAGAAAAGTTGAAGTTTGTGACCTTTAAAAGAAGTAAGAGTAAAACTATCACAAAAACAGAGATTTTAGACACAATCTCCCAATATTTAAGATTCTATTGTACTAAAGCTCAGAGCCATCATCATTAGTAGACGGTTCAACTAAGCTCAAAAAGAAAAAAAGAAAGACTTGGCTAAATTGTGGAAGCCGTGCGTAAAAACGTATACAGACCCCTGATTCAACAGCTTGTAGAGGAAATCACCTGAAGAAATTAAAAGCTTCTCTTCTGTTTGAGCCATTCTGTTTTACATCTGTTGGTGTGGTTCCAATTATTGTCCTCTTAAGTGAATTAATTTCAACCAAGTTTCAGCAGTCAGAAAAAGAGCACCACTTTTGACTCTTAAATACTATACTAGAATATTCAAATACCCTCATCTGGAGTTTTGGTTGAACCAATGACTGCCTGCAAAATGAGCCCAAATGATTACCATTGCTGTGCTTGATAATGGTATGATATTGTTCTGATATGCTGTGTTTGGATTTTAGGTATCTTCAGTGGTTCCATGCTTTCATGCTGTTGATGCTAAATTCTGAAAAGTAAAACTTTTTTAATATGGGTGAACAGAGCACGGGAAGGACAAGGCAACATATAGACACAAAAGGAAACGATCAGAACCGATGAGGCCAGTTAAGTAAGGATTATGGTTAGATGTACAGTTTAACAGATGCCCAGTTCTGGAAAACTTGGACAAACTAATTCAGGTTGCAGCTCTCAGTTGACAGAAGTGGCACCTGCTGTGGTTTTCTGCTTCTTGTTGCACATCGCCAAAAATTTTGCATTTAAAGATAGACTTCTGCTTTCTTAAGTCTTTGAGTTACTGTTGCCTATATCTATCATCTCCATGTTTTTCTGACCTCTGGAATCAATCCGGGATCACTTTCAGCCTGAAAAGAAGTGGCGATCGCTGGACATTATCTCTTTTTCCGACCGTTATCTCTAAGACCTTAAGATGGTTGTTCATGAGATACTCAGTCACTTAAATCACACAAGAATGTCTACATGCCTTACTGCTGCCAACACAAATCAATGCATTTGCATAAATGATCAGCTGAACAGGTGTGCCTAATAAAGTAACCAGCACTTGTAAACACTGGAACAGAAAACGGTAAATGACAAAGTAAAATAAATGCCTGGTGTAAAAATAGCAGTAAGTATAGTAATTGTAAAACCTTATCAAGTTTATGAGAATGGAGTTCTTTTACATGGTGTTCCCCATCAGAACTCCTCCCTGGTGGTCCAGATTGACAGTGCTATGACTGCTGTCTACATATGAATTGGCACTTAGAGTAAAAGGTCACTTTAGTGCATGTCAATTCATTGATTGTCGAATCAAACTGTCCATCACGTTAACCGTTGTGTGGGATTCTTTCTCGCTGTTTTTCGAAGAGAGAGCCACTATGTAGCAACGTGGATAAACAGGCTCATTAGCGGTCAGCACATTACGTCCCCTTGGAAGCAATTATGAGATGCCTCATAATGAGAGTGAGGCCTAACTTATGAACAATACCCAGGGAATAATAAATGACCTTTCTGTGACTGAGTTGAAGCCACAGTAACACAACTTACAGAGCTTGTTGTTGAAGAGGGAATGAAATCAACATGTATCTTATTATCAGTCATATAACATAAAGAAAGCTTAAAACTTAAATTTACTTCCTTATATGCAGAGACCTTGGATGATGGCCCCTCAGAGAACTTTTATCCATAGTATGTATTAGGAATATCAATATGATGCAGGCAATACAAATAATCTAAGCCACATTTCTTCCATAAAATATAATCTCTTGTGGTAAAATATTTCTAAGGTCAGAAACTGCTGTAATTCTGTTCCTACAAAGTTCAGTATTGAGTAGACAAACTCAAGACCATGACAGTGACATCACTGAGTGATAAAGGGAACAAAAACCATATGACTTGAAGCAATTTTGAGTTAGAATGAAACCTGTATGCAGCAAAATGGCAATTAATATTGGCACAGGCTGCAGTGGAGCTGCGTCAAAGATGTCAAGACTCTGACAAGGCTGAAACATTTCATTCCACTTAAATGACAGTTTGGATAAGATCCCTTCAAACTGAGGTCATTCTAAATTCATATGTGAGCAAAATGCGTATGGAAAGGGCTGTTTCTACAGGCATCCCCAGTCAGTCACTGCAATCTTGTTTTAAGTTCATAAAAGTCAACTACCAGTGACTTCCAATCTGATTTCATAGAACTGTATCGATAATTAGATATTTATGACAAAATAGGCAGGTGTTAAAATGAGTCCCTTTAAAACACTTTTTGTATACTTACAAAGTTAAGATTACTTTTACTTTTATTTTATTTAGTTTTTTTTTATTTTATTATTTGAAAATCGCTCCACTGCCGTTTTTTTGCAGACATATATTCCATTATCCCTCAAAACTGCTTCAGTGTACATTGTTTTTGCCCCTTACTAAAGTTCATACTCTTTACCATCTAAGAATAGACGTATGAGGTTATTTCAACATGGGAATGCCCGCAAAAGAAGTTGAAGCTGTTGCGCAACAAATTCATGCAAAAAACGCTAAAGAATAAAAATCCGCTCTGTGAAGACCCAGTTTTTGGGATGAATGTTGGAAGATATTGAGCCTCAGATGCGAAAATTAAGTTTTATATAAACAGTCCGTGTTGGGACTTTAATGTTGGGATATTATGGGAAAGTTCAGCTGGTCTACAGTAGATAGAAAATTATTGGTATATAATCTTCATATTATTAATAGTATTGAAAAAATAAATATTGACACTGATACTGTCATTTTCTCTCCCCACATATCTGAGTCAGAGGATTTGGCCCGCTGTCAGGGTGCAGTGAGATCATTGGTGCAAAGGGGAGAGCACATGACTGTCTTCCACCACAGAAAAACTATAAAGCAGAAGTAGTTATGATTCTACAGCACAGTTATATGCAGGTGAGACATTTCAATGTAAATTCATTTTAAAGAAGTCAACATGAAAAATTTCTCTGAAATTACGTCTTTTTATCTGTCTGAATACCATGGCATGGAAGAAATGAAACCAATGTACTTCTGCTTTTTCCTCATAATTTACCTCACTATAGTTGCTGAGAATGTTATGCTGATCGAAGTGATTTATCATGAAAAATCCCTGCATGAGCCAATGTATGTGCTGTTGTGTAATCTGGCTGTGAATGAGCTGTATGGCAGCAGCGCCTTGCTGCCAGCGCTGCTGGTCAACATGCTGCTTGAATCATATGAGATATCACTGTCGTTTTGTCAGCTGCAGGTTTATGCTATACACACCTATGCCATCATTGAATTCACAATTCTAGCAGTGATGAGCTATGACAGGTATGCAGCCATCTGTCATCCCCTGTCTTATCACACAATCATGTCACACAGAATAGTTAAGCTGATCGTTTTCATGTGGATCTACCCCATGCTGGCGTTTCTGATTGTTCTCATCTTCACGCTTCAGCTTTCATTTTGTGGAAGAACCGTGGAGAAAGTGTACTGTCTTAATTACTTGCTTGTAAAGCTGGCGTGCACGGACACATCTATTGTTAACATTATTGGCTTACTATCAGTGGGTCTTTACACAGTTCCACAGCTCGTCATGATCTTTTACTCATACACACACATCCTGAGGATATGTATATTGTCATTCAGTAAATCAAAGTTCAAGGCCCTCAGGACATGCACTCCTCACCTACTTGCTGTAGTTAACTATTCTGTTGGGTGCTTTTTTGAAATAGCACAAGATTTGATAACAGACACCTGTCTTATCAAACCAAGTTGTTTTTGTCTCTGTACTTTTTGATATTCCCACCCCTCCTTAACCCAGCAATCTATGGTTTGAGCACACAGTTTATAAGGATACGAATCTTCAGGCTTCTCAGCAGGAAAAGTAGGCAAGTACAAACCATGTCACAAAGGCGTGATGTTATTATGAATGAAGAAATATAAGCTGCATGGTGCTGTGAAGAAAATCACATGAACATGCAGAATGTCTTATGTCTCTTTGTTGTTTCAGCACATTTGAGCTCTCTCTCTCTCTCTCTCTCTCCCTTTACTCATTTGAAAAAAAAAACAGACAGCAATACATTTGGACTGTGTGATGCTTGTTTCTCCATGAGCCTTTCATCTTATTACAGACACAACATAAAGACCTCATTGCAGATTATTTAGTTTACCTAGAACATTCATACGAATTTGTGCATAACTGGTGAAATTGTTCTGCACTTTTGCTGAATGCCAAAAAAGGAATAATATTAAATAAGTGTTGTTAAGTTTAATTGCAGATTGTTGCAATTACAGTGGGTGAGCAAATGTTTTGACTTTATTTGTACTTATTCTTTCGGCTTATGCAATGTTCAGTACTACATGTTTTCAATACAACGTGCAGATTCTTGCCGGCAAATAAATGTTTTTGCATTAACTGTAAAGCAGAACATTTTTAGTCAATGCTTGAGGTTTCACTTTTAATTATTCCTTCCTAAATATTAAAGTTGCTCTGGGTACAGCAGCTGTTTCTCTAACAATCTTTCTGTTTTGTTGCTGTTGTTAAACTACTTTGTTAATAAAACTGGCCTGGCAAATAGAAGTATCCCTTGAATTTACATCATCCCATTTTTTTTTGTATTCCAGGGGCTAAATAGACATATAGAAATAGCCAGTTAGTGCGACAGTGTTGTTTCTGTTTCTGTACCTTTTTTTTTTTTTTTTCTTTTTTGACAGATGCACGTGGCTTCAGGGGAACTTCAGCATCGTGAACCAACAATGAGAACAGTGTCAGG
>JBAMYA010047033.1:0-10654 GCA_037176975.1 Arrhamphus sclerolepis | reverse complement strand
TATTATTTCATATATATATGTGTGTGTTTGTATATATATATATATATATATATATATATCTGTATATGTATGTGTGTGTGTGTATTTTTTTTTAAAGTCAAACCTTGAGGTCACTATTTTTTTTTTGTCAGTTTGTTGATCCAAGACAGTGTTGGCATTGGTCTGAATTTCAGATAACACATTCTCACACTGCAAAAAAATACGTGTTTTTAGACAAATGGTCCTGTTTTAAAAGCATATATCTCATTTAAGAATTCTAGCCAAGCATTTTTTTCTTATCCCATTAGCAGATTTATTTTTCCTTAATATAAAACATTTTGACTAGATTTAAGAATACTGTAGCCCTACATTCCTAAGTCTAGTCAAAATGTCTTATATTAAGGAAAAAGAAAAAAAAAATCTGCCAATGGGGTAAGAAAAAAATGCTTGTCTAGAATTCTTAAATGTGATATATGTTTTTAAAACATTTGTCTTGAAACAAGTATTTTATTTAATTTTTTTTACTTTCTTAGAAATCAGTTTTTGCAGTGCATAACTGGACAATAAACAGAACCACACCTAAAACACTAAAGTAAAGTGAGATTTTAAAAAATAAATAACAAAAAAACACTGAAGAGCTCAAACTTTTTTGCAAACTATGTTCCAGAAGAGACTTCTTCAGGTGTGAACAGGTAGAAAGGAGAGGCATTTTTGAATGAATCAGACAACTTTACAAACATTATCTGTAAAACATAAAAAGAAATGGACAAACCCTCTGTGACATCACCAAAATGTGGTTACTTTTGCTGTACAGATGGAGATTTCTGCATAGGGCTCAGATTGACTCAGCAGCTTCTACACCAGGGGGTGGCGGGGTTGGTTTGGTCAGGATTGCCTCTGCTTTTTGCAGATGATGTGGTCATGCTGGCTTCATCGAGCAGGGACCTTCAGCTTGCACTGGAGAAGTTCACAGAAGAGTGTGAGCCAGCAGGGATTAGAATCAGCATCTCCAAGTCTGAGATCATGGTCCTATGTTGGAAAAGGGTAGAATGCCCTCTCCAGGTTGGGAGTGAGGTTCTGCCACAAATGAGGGGAGAATGGAGCAGGAGATTGACAGGTGGATCAGTGCAGCATCCGCAGTAATGCTGGGTTTGTACTGGTCTGCAGAGAGTTGAGCCAAACGACAAGATTCTGTTTACTGGTTGATCTTTGTTCCCACCCTCACCTATGGTCATGAACTGTAGGTAGAATGAGGTTGTGGATACAAGTGGCTGAAATGAGTTTTCCTCCACAGGGTGGCTGGGCTCTCCCTTAGAGGTAGGAGGAGAAGTTCAGTCATCCTGGAGAGACTTAGCGTCGGGACGTTGCTCCTTCACATCGAGAGGAGGCAGTTGAGGTGGTTCAGGCATCTGGTGAGGATCCCCCATGGATGCCTCCCTCGAGTGATATTCTGGGCATGTCTGGCTAGAAGGAAGCCCCGGGGCAGAACCAGGACACGCTGGAGACGCTATATTTCTCAGCTGACCTGGAAATATTCTCAGTATTCTGGAGGAAGAGCTGGAAGAGGTGGCCAGAGGTACAGAGGTCTGGGCTCCTCTACCCAGGCTGCAGCCCCCTCAATATGAAACCAGATAAGCGGGAGATAGCAGAAGGATGGATGGCTCCTACCGGTTATTTGATATACATATTTATTTATTTTTTCCATATTTATGCATTGCCATTATTTTTAAAACTGTATGCGGGCTCTTGCTGTAACTAAATACAGACGAGCATTTTAATGGACAGATTTATCAGCCCAGATGTCCATACCCTACGCAAATTTACAACCAAATGCTTTTCTCTTATCTAGAGTTCAGGTTTGTAAATATGCCCATAAATATTTATATGGCAAGAGTGTGATCACAATAAAGGAAACTGGAAGTACTTTTTTGAAAAAGTCACAGTTGTGTAACGTGTTTATTCATAAAAACCTCAGCTGCAGACGCTTGAACTTAACGGCTGTTTCGGTGAAAGGCTGCATAAGCTCTTCTGACAGGGCTGTGGGGCCCGGCAGACACAAAGGGCCGAGAACTGTTGCTGGAAGCACTTACAGTAGCGCAATTAGTCACACAAATACACACATGCAAAGCATTTGTTGAAGTAATGTGGGTGTAATGGGTCATGTTTGTCTGCAATAATAAGGGAAAGTGTTATGTCAGGTGTATGCATTAATTGTGAAGTGTCGTGACTAATTTTGATGGTGCAGCCGTGAAAAAGCATCCTACATGAGGCAATTCCCTGTGTTCTGGTTATGTGGTCACGTAGGAGATAAAACATTATTATCCTGAAGGATTAATTAGGATTAGCTGATGAACCCTGGAGGATATCTGGCTATATGAAGATATAAAACAACTCTTGTGTGACCTTACAAAACCCTGGAGTACAAACTGTTAACTTGTTCAAGGAAAGAAAACAAGATTGATCTGAGTGTAGCAAATCATTTTTTTTAATGTGACATGTCTAAAGACATGGAAGAAGATGGATGGATGGACATGTCTATCTATTTTGGATACGATGGCCATTTTTTCCCCCGTTCCCTGTTCAGTATGCTTTGCATGGCTGCAATATTTTCATTTTCTTTACAGTCCCTGTGCTTTGTCCAGTCTCTATAGACCTGTCTCATGTGGACTTGAGCATGGCCTCCACCCTCCACATCCTCCTGCTTGTATTAAGATTTGCCTTACACAATAAAAGCATGAGCAAAGGAATGTGAAACTGAATTGTTATGCAGTTGCAATCCAGCACAAATTAAATGACTCATTATTTAAGGCCCACAGTCCTTCTCATGGACAATGGAATTGTGTGCTTTCCAATCTTGATTTTGTTTTTCCTCTACTTGCTCTCTCCTTGGCATCAAAATTAGGAGAAGACTGAACAAATATGGTTTGTTTGGAAGAGTTGCCAGGAGAAATCCTCTTCTGTCTGAAAATAACATGGAAACATGACTGTGGTCTGCAAAAATGCATCTTAACAAATAACAGGACTTATACAACAATGTCTGATGGACAAAATAAATGAACTTCTTTCCACCAGAATCTAGCAGAGGCAAGTGTGAAGCCACCTGCCCGACATCTAAAGTTTGGTGGAAGCTTTAGCTTTAGATTTGAAGCACAAAAACAAATCTACATCAAAAATTTTAAACACCCCAATCAGCTGAAACAACTGGTTCTGCTTCAAGGTACTGCTGCCAGGTTTGAGCAGATTTACAAGCTTTTGAATAAGTACTTAGTATTTCCCTGTTTATTTGTTTTAGTTCAGGGTTGTCCAAAGTCCAGCCCTGGAGGTCCGCTATCCTCTATGTTTTATGGCAGGTGTACAATTTTGGCCGTTGAAAGATGGACAATCATTGGAAAAATGGTCCATCGAAGTTTAAAAATGGTGGTGGTGGATCTCACAATAAGGCAGGATCAATGATGAAAGACAGAACCGTCTGGAGACCAAAGATGGCGGCAACAGATATCAGCAGTCTCAGAATTTTGGAGGAATTGTCTCAGAGTCTGATGGACTGTCACTGCCTCTACGATCTCTGTTAGCTAACCGACCAATAGGAATGCACCATGAATAACGTAAACATCTACACAGCATGGTAGCCTAGCAACAACAGTGCCAGATACAACGGAGAAACAGGAAGAAAATTGTGCAACTCAGATGCAGAATAAAGACACCTATTTATCTTGATTTTATTTATTTTCTTTTCAAAGCACATGAACACCACTATGTCAACGCTAACTTTAGAGTCATTGGTGCAGTAGCACGTTAGCAGCAACCTGCTAATGATGCTCTGAAATACACTTGGATTTATTTCTGTCGTGGCCACAGTTCAATGTACGCTCAATCACACAGTGCAACATGCTGTAAATTAATTATCTTCTAATATCAAGTTGTGCAATATGATTTGAATAAATCATATAAGTCTATAAAAATCAGTGTGAACCCGCCATTAGATATTTCCCTGCTTCATCGCACCTGATTCAAATGAATGGGTCATTAACAGACCTTGATGACCAGTGGATGATGATCTGTTTACGTGAATCAGGTGTATTCTAGCAGAGAAACATCTAAGACATGCAGTAAATTGTTTCTCAAGGACAGCAGTTGGACACCCTTTTCTTAGTAAATAATAGCATTGTGTAAAGAAATCATATATTGTTGTTCTTCTGAGGCTGCATTTGCCTAATACTAAAACTCACTTTTATCACATGATTTTAATTTTGTTTTTACACAGTAAAACAGAATTTTAAAAAGAAAATGTGAAAGCTTTTTCGAGCATCTGTGGGCAACCTGATCTTTTCAACTAAAGCTTACCTCCAGAACACGGTAACATGTGGTATAGCTTACAAGTTTATTTAACATGACAAGAAGCACACGCTTTCTGCTAGATATTATATGGAACCTGTGCGCATGGCTGAGCTGTCTCGGCGCGATTCAGATGAGTTTCTTCACACTTAAATGGGTCTCAGCTTTCTTGACACTGAGGAAAAGTGTTTTATGGTGGATAAATATCAACCCATTTCAACCTGATTCAAAGAAATGAGCAAGAAGAAAGGCAATGTACTCCTGATAAACGGTGCAGCAGTTACGATTATCTGCTCCCCCTAGAGCACAATGAAGCGTTATCATTCATGGTGCAGAGTCACATCAAACTCCTTTAGGCTCCAATTACATCACACTTTGCATATGAAATGACAGTTTGGACATGTTTTGGTTGAACTTTAAATTTATACTTTCATGCTTGAACAAATACCAACCAAATTATTTTTTTTTCAGTACGTCTACCAACATTTTAAATACTGTTAGCTTCATGTCACAAGATTTAGCCATTATCTCATCTAACCACCTGCGAGAAGCTTGTCAGGTGAGCTACTCATGGCTCATGAGGCTTTTAATCTTCAAGCCAAGCTTTCATTCAAAAAAACCAACAGTTCTTAATTAAACTTTGAGTTTACTAATGTGTATAGATGAAAGAAACGCAAATAAATTAGGAAGTTTGCAAAACTTTCCAACAATTAGCTTTTATATGTGTTTATATGTGTGATCCACAAATGCTCCTCTCTCCTCAGGGACTACTTTTATCACAGACGTAAGTGTTTTAATCAGTTTAGGAAGCTGGAGAATCTGTCAGTCCAGAAGAGAGAGATCTTTCAGTTCACTCTCAAGATTCTTGTCTGTGATCCAGACAGCCATTATGATTTCATTTGAAAAGAGGACAAATCTGAGCTAAACATCTGATCTGACTGTCCAGAATATGTAGGGGTGAAATTTGTGATCACAGTTTTCAAGCCCACCGTGAGCATGTTTAATTAGGGCTCTTTAATTATAAAGTTAAATTAAACTTTCTTTTTGGCTGCTCCCTAATTTGGGGTCGCCAGCAGTATGATTAGTTTTGCAAAGATTTCACATTGGATGCCCTCCCTGACACAACCAGGATTCAAACCCCAGACCTCCCGCATGGCAAGCATAAGCGCTACCATTAAACCATTGGGGAGGCTTTAATTATAAGATTAAATACTTACCTTAAACTCTAGATGTTGTCCTTGATGTCTGAGACCATATGCAGCTGCAACCAAGTAACTGGACATTTTTTGAGAAAAGTGATCTTCTCTCTGGACATCGAGAGAATCACAAAACAAAAATTCCAACAATGAGGCAGCAATGATCAAACAGCACACATGTAAGTGTATCCAGGTCAAGCAGTATCAGAGAGAGATACTTCCATCTTTTCCCTTTTTTGGGTGACCACAGCAGACCACCGTGTACCTTTCTTTAACTCGGCTTGGAACCCACACCAGCTTGTGAGGGCTTATGCATAAAACTAAACTATAGTGTACAAAACTGCAGTTTAAGAGAGAGTTTTGCAAAGATTTACATGTCTACATGTCTTTGTGAGTCAAAAGGCTGATTGTTATCTTGATCCCAACAACTGCGATCATGGAAGTACACCCCCCTTCAAGCAAGAGTCTTTGTGATTTTCTTCTGACTGAAGATTTTTGTTTCTTATCCTGATATGTAAAATGTTTAATTGTGAAGTTGGCATTTGTTGAGCTACATTCACCGTCCTGAGGGCTGCGACTCCTTACAGCCTCGGTTTGGCAAATGTAGAAGGTGATGTTCAACTCCACCCACTGATCCACGACTGTCCTCGAGCTCATTTAGTGCATGTTTCATGTCTGCCAATATGTGAACGACTGCAACATCATCTGAGACAACACTTCTAGACTATTAGTCAAAGAGCGTGGTCATTTACCACCAACAACTGTTATCACATCTCCTTTTACTTCTTAAAATGAGACTCGTTTAAAACCAGCAGCACCCACTGAAAACAGGGCAAACGTATATTTTTATGTAACAGTCTTTAACAAGGCAACTTTAACCAATCAGATCAAAGGAATGCCTCCTGCTGAGCTAGTTGGTAAATAAAACTCTTACTAAAGGCAGTCAGGAGAAAGTGACAAAACACTGCTTTCTTACTCTCAGTGAGTCATTTTCTGGGTTCGCTTTGATTATCTGGGTCTTCTTGTGTTAGTTTTGTAATGAAGCTTTTGTTCTGTCATTAATCATTTTACCTTTGTCTGATTTCCTGTTTCCTATTTGTCTTATTTTCTATTTCCAGAGTATTCTTCGTTTATTTTTTTTTCTGATTCTGCACAGCTTTAATTTGGGTTTTGTCGAAAGCACAAAGTATTACTCTGCCTCGTACCTCTTGCATTTGGTTCTTCCTCTTCAGTTCAATTCAATTCAATTTATATAGTGTGTATTTACAACAAAGTCGTTTCTAGGCGCTTCTGAGAAACCCAGAGCACCATGCCCAAGAACATGAAAAAGCCTATCAGTGGCAAGAAAAAAACTCCCTCTTGGGAGGAAGCCTTGAGCAGAACCTGAATCAGTTATGGGGGGACCCTCCTGACGACAGCCAGCTGGGTGAAGGAAGAAATGAGGAGGGAGACAGGTACAAAAATATACAAATATCTGGCATGTGGCGGTCAGAGGGTTGGACTACAGGTTCAGCCATGCCAGTGGGCATCCCATAGTGGCATCCAGTCGACAGGTGCAGGTAAAGGCCAGGATGGTCAGAAGATGGAAGGTTTAAAGGAAGGACTGGAGAAGAAGGCAGACAGGGTGAAGATGCTCAGGGTACAATTGGACTCCCACAACCTCTGGCACTACTCTGTTTCACTAAGGTTCTACTAGAATAGAAGCTAAGGCAGCACCCACACCAACTTATTTAGGAGCCAAAAGACAAGATCTTTCTATTCAAATTCATTCTCGTATGATGCCTTTATACCATTAGAAAAAAAAGGGAGAAGTTCATCTCGTTGTCCACCTGCCTCTGCTGACTGTAAGCATTTAAAAACACGTCAGTGTGAAGACTGTTTGGTGTATTGATATTTTACTTGCCATCATGGTCCGGCGACTCAGCCCTGAAGGCCTTCTTGTCACACTTTGAGTGTCATCTGGATCAAGATCACAGAGCAAGTGACAGCGACCAACCTGGGGGGGATTTCTTTTTGAATCTCGACTTACAGGGTAACTTACAGTCGCGTGTCCACGTTTGTTGTGAAGCACCCCGAGGCCTCAGCAGACAAGGCTTTTGTCACCAATTAAAATAGGGAAAGGATTTTCTTTTAACCTTTGCTGGTTTGGGGATCGTCAAGAGTCATAGATGTTCTTTTACAGTGACATGTTAATACCAGTCACATTATAGATGCTGGTAAGATGTGGAAATCTTTCTATATATTAGAAAAAAGAGATTGGACTGAATTATTTCAGACGTGACAAAATCATCCTGGAGAGTTTTAAAGGCTCGGTAACTGAGCCCAACCAGTTCTAAATATCCTAATTTTGTCCAGTTAAGGGCAACACAAATTTCTCGAAGTACCAAGATGATGTCTTTGTGTGGAGCTGAACTATATGTTGTGTAGAAATGACAATAGATTGACATTTTCTGGTCTGTGGGGGGGTCTTCTGCCTTGAAACAGTCTGCTGGGGGGCCGACAGTCCATCAACCGCTGAGGGAATCCACATGTGGCCAATGTGCCTGTCAATCAAATCTTTACATTGTCACCATGAAAAGTCCCAAAGGTATCCACAGGGTGGAAAGAATTTCATCCGACTTGAAAGGAATCCGCAAAAGAAATGGCCTTTGAAAGCTGGACGCACACAAGCAAAGATGCCTCATTGAAAGACAGTTTTCTTGTTATTGATTTTATTCAGTGGGAGGAATAATTTTTATAAAATGTCAGATGGTCTGTATTTATTTTCCCAAGTGAAATACAGAGTTTGCAATGAGAATGCAAACTTGGCTGGCACCTCGGCTGTGTCCTTAACGCAGGGACCAAACATGGTCCTGGAAGATTGTGCACAAACTTGAAATATGAGCCTTCAAACTCGGTTAGTCAATTTCTCCCATAAAGCACATCCCAAATTTGCCAGGAGTCACATTTTTGCGTAACACCAGCATCTTAACACGGAGAAACTGCAAAAGCAAAAGTCTTAAAATCGAGCATCTACTTCAGCTCATGGACTGATGTTGTTTATTGTTCCTTAGAATGTGACCCATTTCCTCAGCTCCTTCTCCACTAAATATAACCATTTTGACCAACTTTCTTTCTGTGAGACATCAACAACAATGTAAAAATACAGACTCCAGACTTTGAGAAGCTAGTTCAGGTTGTCCATCTCATTCAGAGGTCATAGGTCAGGTGATACTTGTCTCTTACATTGCAAGCACCCTGCTGTTGTTAATATCTGGACTTCTCAAAGGCTTCCGACCTGTTGGATCTGGTTTTGAGGACTGAGAGTCAAGATATGTTCACTATCCCCAATATCTCTACATATATATATAAGTGTTGATTGATTATATCGGAGCCCAGACGCCAAAACGCAAGTGTTTTATCACCGAGGAAGCATGTGAAGTGGCCATTACAAATGAAATTATTATAATTTAAGTATATTTGAATATTTGTTAAATAGCTACTATACAAAGCTAAGATTGTTGCAGCCAAAAAGATGTTATCTGAGAGAATTCCAGCATAAATACCATCTACATTCTGTAGTTCTCATAGTTAAAGTTAAGAAATCGTCATTGGACGAAAATTTTGTATTTCGTCCTTATTTTGCATCAAATCTTTCCAAACATCCTTTTCAATATTTAATTTCCCTGTTTTTAATAATAGTTCCCCTTTACTTTGTGTGAATTACTAATTGATGACATCAATAATTAATAATATAAATGAAGGAATCTATATTTACTCAAGAATACAACTGGCTTAACTCAAACTGCCATCGGCACGGAGGATAAACATATTTTCACACTCTCATTTATGTAACTATACAAACATCATGTGGCAACCTTACTCATTTGTGCAAGAAAAAAAAAAAAAAATGTCTTTGATCATAAACAGACAAATAAACTCATCTCAGGGCTAATTATTTCTCCTAATGGACTAATTTTTCTGGTCTTTTGTGGTGTGGAGTTTAGGGATCAAAGCAACCTGCAGAGCCAGGATTTAGGAGACACGTTTCTGCATGAGAGCCTCTGATGCTTATTATTGATTCACGCTTTGACCTAGAAAGCGGTTAATAGCGAACGCCGTGGCTGCATGACACTTAACTATACGCTCGAGTGAGAGGGATCACTGGATGGCAACACATTAGCGTTACGGATCACCCTCTTGATTGTGTGCGTGCACGGAGAGCATTAACAATCAGCTGAGATGCTGCTCTTCCCGTTTGCATCTTTTTTCTCCACTAAAATTTTGAATTAACTCACTAAACTGCTTGGTGGTATAACTCCAAGGTCAGGTTTGAACGTTTCTAATAAACATACCATTTACAAGACAGACTTTTAGTGTCGTTTTTAGTTCATCTTAGTGCAAAGCATTCAGATGGTATTCATTTCAGGTGGTTTATGTTGAATATACTGTATGTCGTGGTGCTCTTGTATTCTGCTGGTTTGTTGGCTTTAAAGTCGCAAGAATTCATGAGTTCAGGGTCAACAAGTTTAAAACAACAGATGCCATCCTGTCAGCCTCGTCCAGGGAACCACAAATGAAGGAGAAGACAAACATTTGCGAAGGGAATGTCAAAGCAGATGTGATGTTCAAAGCTCTCTATATATTATGCATCGCAAATATTGGATATATTACAGTCAGTTAGGGAAATGATTCCTCGCCAAATTAATAGCTGAAATCTGGGAAAAACAAGACATGAAGCACAAGTAAATGAAGCTGAAGAGTTTGATTTGTCGCAGAATTATGAATAATAAAATGAAAGCGACTACGTTAAATGATGCCACAGTGAAACGATCCAGCAGCAGTCACAGCACCGTCTTACTTGTCAGAACTTTTAAACTCTCACAGTCCTGTCAGAACAGTTCCCAGAGCTAAATTTAAGAGCTTTTTTTCTGTTGCTGCTCCCAAACCCTGGAACAATCTGCTCAGAGCCCTGATCATTTTAAATCATTAAAAACTCACCTTTTTTCATTGACTTTTCCTCCAGCATCAGTACCACAACTTGGCTTTTTATGTGTGTGTGTGTGTGTTTGTGTATACATATATATATATATATATATATATATATATATATATATATATCCTTTTCTTGTCGCGCTGTTTTCTTCTTTTCTTCATTTTTCTTC
>JBAMYA010047032.1:0-10656 GCA_037176975.1 Arrhamphus sclerolepis | reverse complement strand
ACGGTCACATCAAACAGACTCACATTAAAACAGACACAATCAATGCAAGTGGTTTCAATATCAATTTAATAGCACAAGGCAAAAAACGCTAACGTAACCGAGGCGAGGGGGCAACTTTGTCGTGCAGTGACTCAGTTTCTGCAAGAAGTCCTTTAGAATTATAACGATGACGACTGGCAGCAGTCTAAACAGTCTAAGAAGTGGGTAAACGGTTGGAATGAATGAAACGCTTAAAGTCACTCGAGGCTGAATTGAATGTTTTGTCAGTCAGCTAAATTATTTATTAACTGGCTTGCTGAGAGTAGCTCAACAAATAGCAATAATGTTTGATTACACTGAAGGCAAGGTGTATTAAATATCTGCGCATGGGTTAATTTGTGAATGCTACTGAAGTTATTGGATAAACAGATGGAATAATTAAAGATTTAAACTGTGGGTTGACTCATGAATTCAGCTCAGTTCAGTTTTATTTACATCACGTTTATTACAACACAAGTTGTCTCAAGACGAAAAGGAAATTGTAAAAAAAAAAAAACACTGAGGGATGAATGCTGCTAGGACCCTCCAGATCTGCACAAAAAAACAGCCCAGATTTTTGTATAAATGGCAGTTAAAAAGAAAAAAAGAAAGTAAGGGAAGAAACACATTTGACGGGTGACCTCACAGGGTTGATAATGAAAGCCAGTGTCTATGATTTATTATTTAGACAGTCGTACTTCTGCCAAACCTAGAAGACGTGTCTGTTGCACCACTAGGACTGCAACAGGATTCAGGAAGACACGCCTCCCAACGTCAACGCTCATTGATGTGACTTCTGAAAGAAGTATGAAGATGAATTCTGAGATGTGTATGACCATACTGCCTGCTCACATTCAGACAAATGTGACAAAACTGAGCAGATATGTTATCATCCTGAACCTACTGTAAAAGCAACTTAAAAATAAAAAATAAATAAAAATAAAAAAGGAATGTTCTTCAGTGGCCTATTTAGTGTTCTGCTCTCAGGCCAAACGTATACTCACACATTATTTGTTTTTCCTCCATTATTCTGCCCAATCATACAAGGATATGTGCCACTATTGACCCACCCACTGGTGTGATTTTATTGGCTAGCTGTCTAGCTGCAACTTGATTGGCTAACATACATGTTGAAGCATTGAAAGTTGAACTTTTGACACCAGCAACAGTCCACAATATGTTTCTGCGATGCTTGGCATCACCCCATTCAAAGTGAATGGATGGTGACACACATGATGCTTCCGACTCCTACGCGCGAGCGTACGGTAACCCGGGTAACAGAACAAGTCAGAAAATCCCACAAATGAGCAGCAGCTGAAGGTGGCTGCAGTGGAGGTCTGGTGAAGCATGTCCAGGGAGGACACATGAACTCCAGATGTCTGTCCATCATTGACCAGAAAGGATTTTCATGCCGTAATAAATTCATCGAGGTGCTTCAATCCCCATACAGTGAAGATGCATTGCTTATAATGACATATCTTTTATTTCTTTATGATACCTCTTAAATTAAAGCTGAAAGTGTTCACTTTGGTAACATCTTGATTGTTGTATTTTAAAATATATTGTAGTGGCGTATAAAGGCAAAATGACAAAACTCTTGCCATTGTCCAAATACTTCTGGATGCAGCTGTAAGCACCTGAACGTAACTAAAACTGCAAAAGCAAAAAGAGTTTCAGAAAAGTCCAAAGTTCAGAGCAAAACTCATCATTTATTGTTACTTTTTGATGGCCATTAATGGAAATCTTAAACTACAATAAAAGCAATTATTATTCTATCTGGCTTGGGTAAGCTGCTCTAAAGCACAATTATTAATATTTATTTGATCAGTAATAATTAATGGACTACCAATTAGAGGAAAATGCCAGCTGGAAAATTCGTCTCACAAACCAATCACTTCAATGACTAGTAGGGCATGAATGAATTATTCATTAACATTAATAAAACCAGGTTTGAAGCATCCTTACTTACAGCTCACAAATGAAAGGATGAAACATTTAGATAATTAATTAAAAGTGTTTAAATGGCACATGTGTCAAACCCAAGGAGCACGGGCCAAATCCGGCCCACCACTTCATTTTATCTGGCCCACGAGAGCGTGCAAAGACAATCGTAAACTTATAACTCGAACATTTCTGAGGAAGTTTTAATGAAACTGCACGTTTGATTCAGCACTGACATCAGACAGCGGAATAACTGAGGTGGAGAGCAGCTGGTTTATCTCAGAAGGTCAAAAAGGTTTGTAACAATGTTGCAACATTAGTATTTGTACAAAATAAAAGCCTTGTTGTTTAAGAAAAGAAGTATCACAACATCAAAATGAGTTTTTGTTTTTTATTTGCAATTTTTACAATAAAAAAAAAATTGTGATTATAGTACCAAGGTCTCAATTTTATGATAAAGGTCACCATTTTTGTGAAATTTGAGATTCAGATTTTTTTTTTTTTTTCATAGTTTTACATTCATGTCCAGGAATTAGCAGACAACATAGCTGGTTGAAAAAGTAAAGAATAACTGGCCCTTTAAAGGTAACCATGGTGATGATGTGGCCCAGGATGAAACAGTGACGTCCCTGATTTCAGTATTTTTGTTATTTACTGATGACTTTTAAAATTCTTCCTGCCACACCATCTAGATTGAAAGACTAAAAAAGGACATGATCAGTCTGCACGAACTGAAGCAGAATAACAGAAGACACTGAGGAAAAGACAACAACTTATAATTCTGTGAAGAATTTATGATCTTTTTTTTTCTTTTGGCAAAAATGATTTTGGATCTTCATGTCTGCATCACTTTATGATTCTGTTGTTCATTTTTGTCACAGCTATTCATCAAAAGTAATTTCATTCCTCACTGCGTTGCAGTTTTTCCCATTATGTCTTATTTTATTTTTTATTTTCACCTTCTTTTGATCGTTTTCATCGCTCTGTGGTCATTTTGTAAGCTGAAAAGCTGGGACACAGTTTTAGGATGGATTTGTCATTTTTAATATTCGGTTGGTGGCTCTGAGCTGCAATAAGATCAGTAAAAAATAAATAAATAAAAATCACTGAGGCTGAGATAATCATTTTATTTTATCCATCTCTTGATGAGAATCAGTTTGTGCTGCAGGGGTGCTTTGCTGACACCATGTGGTGGATGGCAGTACTGCATCACCACGACCAAAACTTTTTCTTGTTCATTTCAAAGAGAGGGTCTCCCTGACTCCTCTGCCCCCCAGAGACCTGGTGGACCTGATAACTTAATGCCAACTGTTTGTCCTAAAAGTCTTAAATGCTGTGGGACATTGTGAACTGAACACAGAGCAACATTTAGCCACGAATATATATTGTAAGGAAACTTTTCACCTGTTTTAAAGTAATGTGATATAATCAAAAACACCCAGGGAGGCTTTCAAACTAAAATTAAATAGTAAAATGATGAGGCTTCAGATGGACATCATTAAGGACACTAAACACGTTAACTGTTATTTCAATAAACAGCTTTTGTTTAAGTCAGTCGTCGTTTCCACCATCTTGATGCTATTTCTGTTGTGTTCAACAACTTATGACACACTTGTCACATTTCAACCAAAAAAAATGAGTAACATTTATTATCTATGTGAAAACACTGAACAAAAATTTAAACGCAACACTTGTGTTCTTGCTCCCATTTTCTGACCCCGACCCACCCAATGCATTAAAATATGCACATCTTAGCGTGGCCTTTTATTGTGAGCAGCCTAAGGCACACCTGTGCAGTAATCGTGCTAATCAGCATCCTGACATGCCACACCTGTGAGGTGGTTGGATGATCTTGGCAAAGGAGAAGTGCCCACATACAGATTTAGACACATTTGTGAACAATATTTGAGAGAAATCTTGTGTACACAGAAAAAGTCTTAGATCTCTGACTTCAGCTCAGTGTTGCAGTCTTGTGTTTATATTTTTGTTCATTCTAAAAGTGAAAAAAACTGTTCGATTTTCAGGATGGATTGATGAAAAACAGCATCAGTAATTCAGACACTGAAGCACATCTGCATTCGACCTTCATTTAACTCTATTTACTTTAAACTTCACAACACCATTCCAGGTTTTTCCTTTTAAACGGTGGGAAGCAGAGGCTACAGCTCTCCTTGCAGCAGGATTTTCCCAGGATTCATCAGGTTCTTTGGGTCGAGGGCATCCTTGAGACCCTGCATGGCCTGGATGCCTTGGAGTCCCACCTCCTCACACAGCAGCACTCTCTTTCCCAGACCCACTCCGTGCTCGCCGGTGCACGTGCCATCCATGGCCAGCGCTCGTCTGCAGAGAAAGAACGCTAAAAGTTAATGTTTAAAAGCTAAAATAAAACAAAAAACATCATCAGTTACCATCATCCAGATAGATAGATACAATTTTATTAATCCCCGAAGGGAAATTTAAAATACGCACGTAAGCTGGAAATGTTGATGGTTTCTAACACGAATGTGACACTAAATATGAAGTTCTAAGTATTAAAAAAAAAAAAAAATCACTGAAAAAGTGAGTCATTCAAAAGATACAAGATACAATAAGAATAAAAATTAATTCCACAGCAAAATTAAGATGCAGCTGTTTAGATTCTGTAAAATCACTAAAAATAAAAATCACTGCTGGACAAACGACAGGAACAAACCAGGAATGAACGAACGCTCGGCCGTCTGGAATCAATAGTAGCTGGCAGAGATGGCCAGATGGGACTTAAATTGGTTTGAAGATAAGCGAGCAGAGTGAGAAGGATTAGGCGAAGAATGTTCAGCTGGCTTCAGTCGACACAACTTTCAACATTAGCAGGCTGCCGTTCATTTCAGACTACACAACTTAAGCTGTTATAATCAGCGGTATTGAAGTTGTTTAGCTGCTTACACGTCTTGGCTAATCGGTCGCACACCACATGGTCTGACAACGACACGACAAGACAGGAAATGTGAAACCACGTTTCTTTAAGAATGGACTTGAGGAAGAAACAAGCAGAGCGAGCCGTTTGATTTGTGCAGAACTGTTAGGCTGACCACGTTAGCGGCTGAGGAAGCAAAAAGATGAGCAGGCAGGGTTTAGTACATGTACCCAAGCTTTATTATCTCCTCGGTCCTCACAGCAGAGTCCAAAAAACAATCTTTTCCACCTGTTAAAATGGTCCCTTTATAGAGGATAATGGATAATTGGTTTTAACCAAGTTCACACTCAGGGTGTTCACACTTAATCCACAAACTCAGGTACACATAATTTAATCCTAATCCTACTATCACAAATTCTTTCTCATATTTACAAGCTGTGTTCTTCATGCAGCTATTTACAAACACAACCTTTTTCACCATAACATTTGGATCCTTAAAATGCATCGGTCTCAGCACCCCTTCACACCCTTTCCCACTTGGTTGCTCCCAGAACTATAAAGACAGCCTCTGTGCACTGGGGAAGCCTTTTGTGTACGCACCAGAAGAACAAAGAGTAGTGAGTACACACACTTCCTGCAAGAAACATACACTTTATACACATCAGAACTACGTCTGCTCTTATGTTCAATTAATACCAAGTTTCCAAACTTAATCCTCTGTCATCTTTCTACAGGTGAGTCTGGACAGCCATCAGAGCACCAGTAAGCCAACACAAACCTTACAATAAATGTGGATTAGAAATCAATAAATTAATATTCAAACAAACTGCAATTCTGCAATGTACCCCAATAAAGTACTGGTGCTGTGTCATAAAGTGCAATTAAAGTGCAAGGTGCAACAGTTAAAATAAAGTGACAAGGCATCTTTGTCACAAGAACATGATTTTTTTTTTTTTGTTTTTAATAAAAAAGGACAGCATTTGTTCTTTCCTCAGTGACATCACCACAAGTTGTGCTCAGGTATTGTTACTGACCTGCTGCATATCAACCTAATAAGTTGTCAAATAAAACATCCAGCTGTTCATTGTACGTTGTGTCCACTTTCATAGATTCTGACTTTAACACACATGGACAGATTTGAGTTGATCAATTAAAGGAAAACGCTGAAAGTGTGTAACTCAACAGATCTGCTTATTTTCAGGAAGAGCTTCTTCCTTTTGATTCTCAGCCTTTGTCGTGCAGAAAGAATTACGCAGCTCTGAACTTATGCTGGGCGTAAAGGCTGAAAATGAGCATAATCCGCCTCTTAAGACGAGCTTGTTTTTGGATTTGTGCTCTGCAGAGGTGACGGCTCAGAGCCGCTCTACCTGGCCAGCCTCTCGGTGAACAGGTGTACTCTGTGAAGCTCATCGGGGTCCGTGGGATCCACCACCATCAGACAGTGGAAGTTACCGTCACCCACGTGGCCTGCGATGGGACCTGAAGGCAGAACACATTAAAATTCTTCAGTTTCTGTTTTCTGGAGGCTAATGAGGCGACAAAGTAACGTTTGTTTTCTGATTGTTTCTTGGTGGAAAATCCTACGTTAATTCAACTTTTTAATTTGCTTTTCTCAGTAAAGCCGTTAAGTCTTTTTGTTTTTTTCTGAAAAAGCATGAAGCTCCTCCAGCTTTCACATGAGTCATGAAGCTTATGGATTAGATCAGAATGTTTCCTAAATGTAAATATAGTGTAAATCAAATACTTTAATTGCGATTAACAGCTGTAATTGTTGCTCACCTGTGAGTCTGCTCTCAATGAGGTCCTGCTTCGTCTCCACGACAATCTGAGGCAGTCGAGACAGAGGGACACACACGTCTGTGGAGTAGGCCTACGCACACACAGGAAAGAGGTCACAAAGTTACAGGGCTGGAACGGTTTCAGGTTCTGTCCTGGAACACTCGACCAGCTCTACACAGGGTTCTGGAAGGATGTTTTGTGTTCCCCTGGGTGTCCTGTAGGGGGCGCTCCAGGAGTACAGGGTACTGGGTCCGTTGCTACGTGTTGTCCAGTCCCTGTACTGCTCTCAATGGCAGGGCTCCGTTCCGGTTCCCAAACGCAATTTTGAACCGGCCAGTGCATTCAGACCAAAAAATATAACAGGTTCGGAACTTGAAAACCAAGAAAAACTGGTTCACACTTGCGAACCGTGACATCACCAGTGGGCGTGTATCACAACATGTGTGGGGAAAAAAAAAAAAAAGTGGTCTGCGGAGGAAAACAAATGTCTGGTGGCCAACTGGGCATCATCCATGCTGGACTGGTGGAGGAGACGACCAAGACTGGTTCACCTGCACGCCTGATCAAATTGTTGATAAACTCCAAAAACTCGAAGAATATAGAGACAACAGAAAAGAGCTGGACGTGGGGATCCAGACCTGTCAAAAGAACTGTTGGACAGCATGATGGTCAGAGACCGGCAAACCAGGTTTGTTTACTGTTGCCGTAGTCACGCAGAGTAACGTCCTCCCACTTTGGTTTCTCCCTCTAAACTGGTGTGAACACGTTCTGGTTTGCCAGCAAGCACAAGGGTTCTCAGACTCCAGAACAGAACCAGAACCGTGTCTGTCTGAAAGCCCTAAGAGTGAGTGTTTGGTCCACAGTGCCGACAGAAAGTCTGAATTGATTCTAGAGAGTTGGACTCCATCAGTTCTGCATTTTGTGGCTGATTGTGTTCATAACTTTCATGGACAGAATTTCGAGGCGCAGTCCAGGAGCGGAAGGATTCTGGTTCGGTGGAGTCGGGATCTCATCTCTGCTTTTTGCAGACGATGTCGTCCTGTTGCAATCATCATACGGGACCTTCAGCTCTCACTGGAGCGGTTTGTGGTCGAGTGTGAAGCTTTGGGGATGAGAATCAGCATCTCCAAATCTGAGAACGTGGGTCTCAGTCAGAAAAGGGTTGAACGTCCTCTTTGGGTCGGGAGTGAGGTTCTGCCTCAAGCGGAGGAGTTTCAATATGTCAGGGTCTTGTTCACGAGTGAGGGAAGAATGGAGCGAGAGATCGACAGGTCGGTGCAGCATCTGCAGTAATGCTACTGGTAAATGTTTAGGTTAAAAAACGATGACAAATGTTTCACAGAAAATAAGTTAATTAGAAGTTAAGTTAAATTACAGAAGATGGGATTTAAAACTGATTTTAAGTTAGACAATCAAAATGGTCAGAAACATTGATAACTTTTACTGAAAATGCATTCCTTAAAAAAAAATTAAAAAAAATGCATTCCTTAAAAAAAAAATTAAAAAATGCATTCCTTAAAAAAAAAAAAGAAAAAAAGAAAAAGAAAATGCATTCCTTAAAAAAAATAATGAAAAAAAAGAGAAAATGCATTCCTTGAAAGTAGCAGGAAGTGCTTTTAGTTTGAAAAGGGACCAAAGAACTGTGACACATGCTTGCATGGGTTTTTTTTGTCTCAAACTCCATTTTGCTCTGTTGTGTGCTTTCTGATCAGTTAACTGCAGTGTCTCATTTAGCGTACATATATTTTTACTTATTAAACAGCCAAAACGAAGAACAGCGCTTTCGTGGTCCCAGCAGAGGGAAGACTGCTTCAGCTGAAAGTAATCTGACGGCTGTGAGGACTTTAGCTGTTGAATAAACTAGAAGGCTTTTCAGCATCCAGCTCTGCTCCTCCGTTTTGAGTAAAAACTGTTTTGCAGTTTTGTATTTTGCATTGAAAGTGAGTACACTAAATATTTTAGGGCCTGCAATTCAGTTTCATTTATGCAACTTTATGCTAAAATGCTTTTTGTGCAGTGAGAAATTATATAACAATTATGATCACCTTCCCTGTTGTTCTCCCAGTGGAAAACTGGTTCCATGCATCCTATCTTGAGGCTAGGACTTTGTTTACATTGTTTATCTTCCTACAGATGCAGATGGAGACTGCTAAACCTTGAGGATAGATTTTGAGGGGAATTCCCTCCTGCAGGCAGCTCCTGGATCTACTCTGACATTTAACTGTTGGGCTCACCTTGCAACCTGGCCTGAGAGCTTGTGCAGCATACCAGGCATCATGACGAGCTTTCCACAGCCGGTTCCGTGTTTCAGCATCTCGAGCCCACTGGAAATCTGAGCCTCCGTTGCTCTGAGTGATTTCCTCTGTAAAAACAAGCGTTTGTGTCAAGAGGACGTCCTCCTGTTCCTCTGAACAGGAGGACGTGGGTATAGATAACAGATGGATGCATGGGTAGCTTGGTCAGTGTCCACATTTTATCGACACAAAGACAATTTCAACCGAGCTTAAACCACCACCACAGCTCATAATGTCTGTTAACTTGGAATAGGTGTCCATGCCTCACTCCTCTGGTGGTATGCCTGTGGGGATGAATGAGGAGAAATAGCTCATGCATACTAAGATATAAATAAAAGCATGAAAATGTTTACTTCTTCATTTACTGAAACAGATCAGTGTTTCTGCTCTGCAGGACAGAGAACACGTTCACGATGAGAATGGAATAAATCCAACCAATCAAATGCTACAAATAAAAAAACTGTCTAGATTTTACTGTAAAATGGTCAACGGATTCTATTTATACATACACCCTTAAACTCTAAAGATCAACACATATCTTTCTTCTACCATACACACATGACTGCATCAGAGGAACTTAGGGGTTCAGTGTCTTGCCCAAGGGTACTCCAACATATGAAGAGCCAGGAACACGTCTTCAGGTTGGACAGCACTACCCACTGCTGTGTGACCAGGACTGCTGTTACAACAAGCAGCATTTCACACTTAAAAATAATCTGCCCTGTAGTTTAGATCTCAGTGGAAATGCAGAGCTGAAATAATCTTTCAGCTCATTGGCTCATTGGCCCTGGGTTGTTTAAATTCTGGATGTTGCTAATTAAAATGTTCCTTTTAGCTTTGATGAGAGCTGTAGCTTCCTCTCAGCTCTGCACAATCCAAAGGTTTTTCTGATATTACGAAATCTAATATTTTGGTATTTAATTTGAAGGTGCAAATTGAAAATTTGAATTAAAGACAGTGAACAGAAAAGCACCAATTACCTTTGGCAACAAAAATATTGACAGACCAACTGAAAACCTACACTTTATGGCTCCTCCCTCGTTCCACTACCACTGCTGTAGGTTTTTCTGGGCTGCTAGAAAAAAGTCCCACATTCTATCAGACAGATTAATGTTGCAATTAAAATTCAGCTCTCGCCAATTAATGAATGATGTTTTATACCCAAATTCTTACTTTCTACATGTGGTGTTCAGTATTACCATCACAAGGTAACACACCAACCTGTAGAAAATGTTGTTGCACATCCTTTTATTACATTTTTACTTTCAGCTTTCATTTGCATTTTGTTAAAAAACAGTGAGCTCCAATAAACAGAGTCACATGTGCACATTTAGACTGCAACCACCTGCAAAGACTGACCTGCAGTCGAACAGAAAACAACTCAGAGCGAGGAGGAAAAGGTCTGAGCGAGCAGACCTGAGATTTGAGAACACTTTGACTCCCCCCCAGTGGCAGTTTTGTGCTCTCGCAACAGCTTTTGTGCTATTGACAGTTAAATTTGTGTTAGAAGAACTACAGTATATTCTCCCATGAAAACATCTTAAAACTAGCATAGTACGGAAGCCCTAAACGGTCATACATGCATACAGTTTATTTCTCCTGTTTTCCCGTGATAACAGGATAACTCCGCCGTTTTCTCGTGATAACGAGTTACTTTTTCCTCCGTTTTCCCGTGATAGCGAGATAATTAATTTGAGATCTCAAGGGCATTGCAATGCCCTGATGAAGGTC
>JBAMYA010047031.1:0-10657 GCA_037176975.1 Arrhamphus sclerolepis | reverse complement strand
AGAAAGGATCACTCGTGGGGGAACACTTGCCTTGTTGTGGCTGGAATAACATGGACTATCAGTAAGACTGTTTTTTTGATAAGAAGAGGATAACTGCTGGAGACCTCATTTTAAGTTCAGAGTTTGGCCCTCCTAAGAGACTCTTATGTTCACCCCTTTTTGCTCCTTGGTTGATCCTTTGAAATTGAAGCACATTTTTGTTCATCCCTACTATTTTGTCATTAAACGGAAAGATTTGATTTAACTTGCTTTGTCCTTGTGCTTCTTGAACTGCCTCCCTGTGTGTCTTGCCTCTCGTGCTGTCACAATATATATATGTATATTCACTTAACATATTTTAATATCAGTTCAAATGCAGGCTATTTGTGTAAAGAAAGGGGTATAGAAAGTATTCTGTCCAATTCATATGACCTCACTTATGGTAACGGTATTCATTCTGAAATGTGGACTTTAATGTGGTTGTCTAGGCATGCAAAATGTTTGTGAGCCACATGCATCTTTGGAAACTTCAGCAGGCATACACTGTAATACTTGATTTTCTCCAGTAGGTGGGGATGAGTCACTTAAGTACCTTTTTTAAGGGCCTCTGATGATCTGGGAAGTGTATGTGTAGTTTATTGTACATCTCCATTTCCAAAGAAGTTGAAACACTGCAAAAAAAAAAAAACTAAAAAACAAATTAAAACATTTACAAATCGCATAAGCTCATATTTTATTCCCAATAGAACATAAAAAAATCATATCAGATGTGGGAACTAAGACATTTGGCCATTTCATGGACATATAAACTAATTATGACCTTGATTTTAACAACGTCAAAAAATATGGCACTAGGCTGGAAAAGTAATTGGCATGGATCAAAAACAAATGAGTATTTCACAGCTAATTTGGTTAACTGGCAACTATGGGGTGCTGTGAGGGACATTATTCTGAAATAGCATTTCAGAATAATGTCGCATATGCTCCCATCAAGTAAGTGTCTCTTTGACAGAAGCTAAACCACATACTGCATTCATCAAGCAGCATGGCTTCACAGAAGAAGAACCTGGATGTTGAGCTGGGTTGCTTGCAATCCAGACCATTCATCAACAGAAAACATCTGGTGCATGATAAAACAAAAAAAATCCACCAACAAAGGTCCAGGAACCTCATTTATAAACATGCACACACAAAACAGGATTTAAAAGTTGTGTAATCACTTTCCATGCAAAGATTGAGGATCTAAAAAAAAGAAAAACTTGACGGAGCAAAGCATGCACCTGTCCACTAACATTTTGGTGTCAGGGCAGGTGAGAGTACATAAACAGTTTGGAGACAATCATGTGTAATGCTGCAATAATGGATGTGCTGGTACTCCTGGAGGATTAACGGATCAGGATGGAGAGAGCTTTTACGGACCAAGATTTATTGGCCCCTGATGATGACTGATAATAGATCAGTGCTCTTGGATCTATACTGAACTGGGTCCAGTGTTAAACTGACTAGCTGGAACTGCTCCATCCCAGACCATGTTCATAGCTCTCAGGTGTCTTACAAAAAATGGCTCTTTGCAGCGAGAATTAAACGATGGGTATGTGTTTGGTATGAATAACAATATATAATGTTAAATTGGATGACATTTTCAAATGACCAGTCGGTACATCCAGTTTCCTTATAGTGTGGGAGATCAACAACATCAAAAGCCAATTTACAGCAATGTTCATTTGGACAAATGTAATCAGACTGTAGTTACGTCGCTATAAAAGATCCGAGTGAAGATGAATTTGTCTGTATGAACAGTAAAAATGTGTATGTGATCAATGTACAAGTGATTTGTGAGTTGAACATGGTTCTGACAAATTTAGTGTCATGGTGACCTGGCTCCACACATGCAGACAGGCACATGTACTTGTTGTCTGGCAGCAGCTGATTCATATGCAGAAAGCATTCATGAGGTGCTTTGCATTGACCATTTATGGTTCAGTGTCAGTGGTTTGAGGGACGAATATGCAGCGACTCCACTTGAACGTACTTCTAGGTGGTCTTAATTTATAAAGAGAAACTGCTTGCAAGTGTGCGTATGTGCAGTTTTATAAATTAGATTATCTTTTGGTGTATGCCATTTTCAGCTTTTGGCTGAATGAAAAATTTTTAGTTAGGATCTTACTCACAGTTTTATAAACAAACACCCAGATTCTTCTCTAAAATTTTCTGTAAAACTGGCAACAAAAAGATGATAGTCAAGATTCTCTTTTGAATTTATAAGTTGATTCTTTTACTTTAGTAGAAAGTTATTGCAATACAAATAACCCAATTATACATGCAACAGCAACATGGAATCACATACAATTTAAAAAAACAAACAAACCAACAACATTAAAGCGTTGCTTTTGGCCTTCTATGCCCTATTAAATCATGGAAAAGATAAATGTATAACCCATAATCAAACAAACCCACAGTGGCAATAATTCATTCTTTGTCAGCGTATACAAACAACATGACAAGCTCGGCACACCCAGCCACAGCCTAAAAACTGTAGAAAATGCTGTGATGCATACCTCACAAATAAAAACAAGCTTTTTATTTTTTCAACTTTCAGTGTGTAATTACTGCAATCCCTGTTTTCTCTGGTCAAAATGGTAATCAGATGTTACTTAAATTCTAAAGTCTAAATTCAAAGTTGTACTCAAAGTAGTATTTCAGCAGATCTGGTGGATAAAGTTTATTTAAATTTTTTTGACACAGTAATATTCTTACAGCTGAAGTACCAAATGTTTAAGTAACAAATTACAATTATGATTGAAAATAAAATGCTATCAATAAAGGATGTGCACATTAAAATATAGAGAGATATATTGAAAAAACAAACAAACAGCAAATTTCAGACCGTTAACCAGACAAAGTGACTTATATCCAGTTGATGCACATGAAAGCCACATGGTTTTGGACTGACATTCATTTTGAGTAAGTAGGTGTGTTGACTGGTCCATATAAGGCAAACATATTCCTGCACAAATTGTATTTTTTTAAAGCAGTTGTGTGGCTGATCAGTTTAAATCACCAGTAAGCAAAGTTATACTTGAATGCAACTGTTTAAAAAGATGTAGTTTACTGTTTGACAGATTAGGCATCTCCTCTCCTTTCTGTAACAGGAGGGTCAGTCGGAATTGTTTCTGTAAAACAAAGTCCCACACCACATGGGGACGACACATCGATGGGCGGGGTCACTGATTTAGTCTCAAGTGTCGTCTCCATCACCATCATGGTCGGTCCTTCTGTGTTCGGTAGGCCTGGTTCAGGGCTGAGTGTACTTCCATCTCCTGAGGTGAACATCATGGCCTCTGTAGTCGTGGCCGGCTTGGGCTGGCGAGTGACATAGATTTCCTCCGAGGACTCATCGGAAGATTCTGAAGATTCAGATTCAGAGATCTGCGTGTTGCAAAGGTTAAATTAGAGGTGGGTTTTTACAGAATTAGAAATTTTACAGATTTGAAATTGGAGATGGTGGAGAGTGCATGCCCTGGAAAAAATAAAAATAAAATAGAGGAAACTATAAGTACACACATGAATACTGGAATATTTACCTACATAAATAAAAGGTAGTGGTATAGATTCATAATGTACAAATGGAAGTATAATATTTTCTCTGATCTGTTTCTTTGCTTTTTATCGATCAAATGTTGGTGCTTGAGTATCAGTCTGAAGATGCTTTAGATCAGTTTCATGTCAATGCCTCTTGGCCAAGAACTGGTTCTCAGTTGACGCAACTGGTTCAGCTAAGGTTTATAAAAATGCTCAAACACATTCTGGCTGCAGTGTAAATTGGCTTTGGTGCTGAAACTTTTAAAATATTACTGAACATTTTGGAAAGCAGCAAAGAAGCATAATGTTATGTCTCTGAAGCTGCACAGGAATCTCAAGTAATTTTATACATCCTACAAGCGCAACAGAATATAGACAATAATTGTCCTTCTTTGTTTACATACATGATGAGTTACGTTATATTTATTACATCCAATGCTACATATGAAAACCACATATCTAACTACAGATTACCAAACTAGAGATAGAAAAAACCTTTGAAAGATAGTTTATGTTTTGAGGAAAAGCTAGTTTTCCATAATCATTTGTTTAAGTGTGTGATGTAAAATAATTCACAACTTAACATAGACTTAAGCAAATATACAAACGTCAGTGGAGTTAAAGTGTAGAGTGATGGGAAAAAGAAACAAAGTAATTGAGTGAACGTTTAATATTGCATTGAACAACAACAAAAGACAACATTTAAAAACTGCGGAAAAGATTAAGAGAGATTCCAGGTGAGAGAAGAGCATAAATAAAGCTTGTTGCGTGATCTTACCGATCTGGCAGATGTTGTTGTTAGAAGGATGAAGATGAGGGCAGCTCGCAGAACCTCCATCTCTGACTAGAAACTGTCTGTGAAGGAGGCCACAAGCAAAAACACAGCTAAGTGATCAACAAGAGATGCTGTCACAAGAACCACATTGAAAAGTTGGCATTAGTTTATACAGTGGTACATATTGTTTACAAGTCTGAACTGATCTGAATTCAAATGATGATGAACACAAATGAGAGCAGTAAGTTATTTTAAGATGCAATCACAACTTACCAGCTTACCAACAGATCTGTTCTCCTGCACCAACAGGTTCACTTAAACTCTGATTAAAATCAGTGGGAGTCTTTGCAGCTGTGGTCCCTGCGTGTTTGAGCATCATGCAGGCTGGTGTTCTTATACGCGCTCTCTGCAGGGAGGCTGGCCTGGGTAAGGCTGTGACGGGAAGGACAGCTCGGGAGGTGGTTGTGTAAGACTGGTTTTCCTGAGGCTGAGGGGGAGGGGAAAGGCAGGTGGTTTACCACACAGTCCGGAACAAGTAGCAAGCTTATTTTAACATGTTATGACTTTCATTATGAAGTTTGTATAGAAAATATTTCCATCATCAGAAACAAACTTGTGGTTCCATAACTAATAAAATTAATAAAAGTAGAACTTTCTGTTTTAGGTAGGAGGAACTCTGAAAGTCATTTGCTGTGTGATGTATGTTGTAGTAAATAAAGTCACGCCAAAGCGGGTCAAACAAAAAAGGCCTTTATCGTCATACTTGCTAGAATACACTTGCATTATGGAAAAAAAGCTTTGACTCACTATGAAGTTGCTAGCATGACATTTATTAATTTATTTAGACCTTCAAAATTGCAACCTGCTTTCCAGTTTGCAGTATTTGCATATAGAATTGTTATCATTTCTGAAATCATCTTTACTGATGCTGTCAGAGTTGAATTGTTGAAGTTGAATGTGTAGCAGCAGTTGGTTGCAGAAAGACTACCGACAGCAAAAGTCTGGAAGACATGATGGTGCTGCGTCAACACAGATAGCAGAAGTGATGAACAGTCAATGTGACGTTGCAGCACAAAATGAAGACACGCTTTGATCCGACCTGTATGTGCATGTGTGACACCACTGCGTTATTACCGCTGAAGCTTTCCACACATCTTGTTCTTGCGAAATTTTTAGAAAGACCTCGGCATAAATTTCAGACAGGATGAATCAGGAAATGGTTTCCCATTAAACATCCAAGGATACGAAAACATTTTTTGCATGAGACTTCAAACAGATTTGGCAGTAAAAATAACTTGACAAACACTGAAAACAGTTATCGAGCCAACATAGATGTGTTTTTATCATCCTGGTTGCTTTTAATGAGTTTGAGAATACCACTGTGAGCAGAGAACCTAAATGGACATTTGGTTTCAAAGACAAAGCTTTAAATCAGAGCTGCAAAAACCTTCAAATTATTTTATGCTGGAGACAACAAAAAGTTGTAAATCATGACAATATCCAGTGTCTTTTTAGTTGTTTAGACTCATTACACCATTTTTTTATGCAAAAGTTGACATAATTTCTGGAGGTCATGTTGAAATGTCTGTGACATCCTTTAGTCAAAACTTCACATGAAAACAACAACTCCAGTTCCTGTTCAGAGACTGGACTGAAACAGGCAAATTCAATTCACACTACAATACAACCATTTTAAAACTTCCTCTTATCATTTATTAGCTTGTTTGTTTCTGTTTGACCTGTATTTGTGTAACTCTTTCCTTTAGTTTTAGGCAGGGTTAGAAGGAGATCATCATCTTGGCCTTAACACAACATTAAAACCGCTTTACAGTGATGTGTCAATGAGAGATTGCACATGCACAAAACAACTGAGGACTGCACATTGTTGCAAGTGGAAAATCACAACGCTTGCTTGAATGGAAAAGATCAATTTTTTCTTTCTTTTTTTGTTTGTTTTGTTTTGTTTTTTTAACTAGTGACAAGTTCCAGCTTTATAAACCATGATTTTTCTTTTTTCTTTTTTTAACCATGCGTGTGCAAGCTGTTGTTAGTAATGGTGTTAGTGAACTGATACTAAATTTCATATGTTGTGAATTATTCCATTGTCTGTTTTGCATTGATTTAGGAGGTTTTGTTAAAAATAACATGAACATTACTGCTACAGAGCCACTAGAGTAAAGAACATTAAATACACAACAATCTCAACCAAACAATCTCTCAACAAACATTTCTTGAAATTTCTTCAAACAGAAGCAAATATTTGAACTTGAACAAAAGTATTTTATCCTGCTTAAATCAGTGAGTTAAGAGCAGTTGTTTTAGTTATATCAGACCTGTACAACAGAAGTTTAATCTGAAAATTGTATATTGCTCCAACCTTAAAAGCACTGAAAAGCAAAAAAGATAGAAAAAATGTTGCCTTTATATCATATTGATATTTGTCACATGGGTCATCAGTGTGATTAAATAACTTTGTGGATGCTGATAATAAAGATTTTAGTTTTTGGCATGAACTCCCCACTGTGTAAATACTACAATACTGAATTCATAGTAAACACAAATCAAACAGAATGAGCCATAAAACAGTTTCCTGCAGTGAATTCTCCCTCCCACACGTATCCAGAGACCATCTCCAGACAGAAGAAATACTTATGTGATGACTCAAGCTCAAAAATAACTTGAAAACAGTTCCATTTACGTTATTCAAAGCTATTTTGGGGAAAATCCTTTTGGTCATCTACTTGTATGGTCAAAGTGTATCCTACTTGTATGGTCTAACTTTAGTTCTAGGTGAGTAAATAATTACACAAGCATCAGACAACTGCTTGTTCATAGTTAAAATGTAATGACTTTCACCAAAAGAAGAAAAAAGCACACGATCAATGATTATTTTCATCCTGTGTTTTGAATAATACAGCCTCAATGTGAAATCATATAGACCTTATTTAACGACATAAGAGCATTTAGGGTAAAACGTGTTGTGGTTGCTGGCTGCTGAGAGTCTCAGTCTGAGGGTTTACGTTGCAAAAAAGTCATGTTACAGCATTTCCAGAAAAAATAAGTCACACCTTGCCTTATAAGGACATAAAAGTAAAGTCACACGAAGAAACTTCCTATTACATACAGTAGACATGAACAGAGAGGATGACGTTCATTTTTTTTTTTTTTTTTTTAACAGAGATGCTCTGAGCTTGTAACACCTTTGTCTCCTTTATAATGACTGACATTCAGAAAACAACAATATATAGTATAGAAAAAGCACTATTCAGAAAACAAATATTAATGTAGATTTGAGTTTTATGGAAGCTGGAGAACATAACACCTGCATTAACAGCACTTTCCACTGAGACATTCAGTAACATTAGCAGTCATTTTTTGTTTGTTTGTTTGTTTGTTTTATCCTCGCAGTCTGGGATATAAAGCTCAATCATTCTCTTCACTAATAAATGTAGTTTAAAGTAAGTCCACTTTTAGCATCAACTTTAAACCATTAACAACTTTTCACTCAATAAATAAACAAATCCCAATAAACAAATACAACTTAAATGAAAATATTCAATTTAACACTGACCATGAATAAATTGTTAACCAACACTGTACCAAGTTACAACACAGAGCACCAGTATCCTGTCTTCTTTTAACAAACAGTTCATATGCATTCATCAGGCTGTCTGCATTTGGATTTAGTTTGGTGTTCTTCTTTTCTTGCATCTTGTCTTGACTTCCTGTTTTATTTTGTAGGTCAGTCTTTGTCTTGTTATATTACTTTAGCCTCGATGCTCTTGTCTGCCCTGATCTGTTTCAACTGCGTCCCCTTAGCCCGGTCTGTGTATAAGGTCCTGTCTCTCGCTTGTCCTTCCTGGTCTGCACTGTTTGTTCCCTGTGTTGCTACCCTGAATTTTACCACTTTTCAGTAAAGGAACTTCGGCTGGATTCCATCTTCTTGCTCTCCTGCATCTGAGTTCTCTACAACCCACAACATGAAAGGAGCCTAGTTGTTGTAACTATGCTGTCTGTTTGTTGTAATTTTGCATTATCTTACAGACAAATGCAATGAACTCCCTGAAAATGATGTTGGATGTCGTTTTTGAAATAGCAAGATAAACCATGTCCTTAACAAAAACCTGCTTCAGATGTATATGTATGTGTGTGTGTGTGTGTGTGTAAATAAATAAATAAGAAACAACTATTGTTAGTACCTATTGTACCAACAGCAGCACTTCTTAATATCCAAAAATGGATGGAGGACTACAGCATTCTTTCTAACAAAGTAAAGTCTCTACAAGTAGTGGGAAGGTGCTCTTTTGTATAAAACATAACTTAGCAAAGACAAAAGGTTAAGCCAAGCACTTGTGGAATCTTTTCCTAAGATTCTGATTGCGTGTTCTTTGTTTGGAAAGGAGAACATGAGTCATCTAAGTTCTCATGCAGATGTTTAATTTGGAGCCGTGGTTTAGACTTGGCTCTCCCATTGGCTTGTCTGGTCCCTGCTGCTCGTCAGTCCAATCCGCTGCCGCCATGTCATCTTATTCTGGTCCAATCTGCCGCTGGCACTTCCTGAAAGAGGAGAAACTACAACTCCCACCTTCCATCTTGTTTTACCTGGTCTTCCCACGTGTTTTCAGCTATGCACCGAATATTGTCCTTTGTTTCAAACACGTGCTCCAACCAAGCACAACCAGGCGAATTTGTCAGCTTCATTTCTGATATAAAATGAAGATAAAAATACACTAAATTCAATAAACAATCGCAGTAAAACCAAGAGCATTGTGACATGAAAATAAGAGATAATGAACAATAACAAAATAACAGACAGAGAACAATGTGATGCGTAAATAAAAGATAATGAATAATGACTAAGTAATAAACAGAAAACAATATGTGTTATGAAGTAAAAGATAATGAGCAATGGGAAAATGATGCACAGGACAGTATGAGACCTGAAAAGCAAAAGTCAATGATAGGCAGATAAAATTTATGTTCTAACACACTCTTGTCCTGAATAAAATGTTTTAGTAAAGGTATAGTTCTTAACAGAACTCTTCAAAAGACTTGTCCGCCAACATGTTTCAACCTGTAGATACGGTCTTCATCGGGGCAGCAACAAACACTTCTCAGTCAGCAGGATACATCACACTCACAATTAGCCCTATTTGAGGATAATTGCTGGAATGTATGTAACCGGTTGTTGTGCTACATTCAAGTTTGGTCCTTTTCAGCTGTCATAGTTTCCTGTTGTTGCCACACCTTGAATTAGCTATTCAGTAGCTAGGAGTCCTATAAAAGCAGCTCATTAACAGGCAAATTGAGATCCTGGCACTGCGTGTGCGGCATATGGTACCTGTTTGTGTGGTCATTCACAAAAGGTAGGCACTTTTCCTTAATGTGCTTTGAGTACGTTTTGGGCATTTATGTCACGTCCCAGCTAACAACTCAACTGGTGCTGTAGGAGACGGCTGCTCTCTCTCGGTAGCTCTGTAGCATTTTTAACTATTTCAACTTTCAAAGTCCTTTTATCTCACTCTTATGCTTCTCAGAAAGACGTAGTGTGTTTTTTATTTGTATCCCATGGATATTGTTAACTTTAAGCTGCAACAAGGAGCCAGTTTTCTCAGTTATTCAAGAGAAGAGCTATTGTCCCTGAGAACAACGGGATGGGCCTGGCATACGCCACCTCATCCTGAGGGAGCTGAGGAGGAGACCCCGGTGCTCTAAGGCTGGAGCAAGGCTGAAGGCAAGACGAGAGGAAAAACAGCGGTGCAGCAAACCATCCGTTCCTTCTGTCATCGTGGGGAATGTGAACTCTCTGCCGAACACGATAGATGAGCTGTCGACACTGAACAGCGGATTTACCGTGAGAGCAGCCTGCTCATCTTTACAGAGGCATGGCTAACAACGCTCGTACCAGATGCTAACGCAGACCTATGGGGATTCACTGCCGTGAGAGCCAACAGAGACACAAAGGCATGCGGAAAAAGCAAAGGTGGTGTCATCTACATTAACAATCGCTGGTGTAACCCGGGACATATCTCTGTAAAGAAGGTCTTATGCTGCCTAGACTTGGAGCTGCTAGCGGCTAGCCTGCGGCCATATTATCTAACAAAGGGAGTTCAATCATGTGATCATCTGTGCACCCAGGGCATGGTGCTGGCCCCTCTTCTCTTCACCCTGTACACCGCGGACTTCTGTTACAGCTCGGAGCTGTGTCACATTCAGAAGTTTGCTGATGAAACAGCCATTGTGGGGTGTATCAGGGATGACAGAGAGGAGGAGTATAGGAGCCTGGTGAAGGACTTTGCTGTTTGGTGCCACAGGAACAAA
>JBAMYA010047030.1:0-10657 GCA_037176975.1 Arrhamphus sclerolepis | reverse complement strand
TGTGTTTGTAAAGGCTATCTTTTTGTTATCGGTGAAATTAATCTATTTCTGCTCTTCTTCTCTTCTTGCTGTCAAGAGACAGAATAGAAGTGTGAGATGCGGCAGTCATGACCGCTGCATGATATTTGCTCAGAAATGCAACTTGCAGTTCAAACAAATGAGCTTCTAGCATGAGAACAGCTCTGACTTTCACCTTTAGTCGTTCTGCAACACCAGTGATGCACTGGGCCCTGTTTACAAAGCATTCCTCTGTGAAGTGCACAAAAATTAATAAATGAGCTCTGCTGCTGGACTGAATAAAGAACCTGACCATACAGCAATAGTCAGCTAATTCTGACTCACAATCAAAAAAACACATCACTTTCAGCCACTCAACACTCCCTTTGTCTTTTCTTTTTTTTGATTTTTACATCTTTCATCTTGCAGGGATTCATGGAGGATGAAGGTCGGCAGAGGACTACGAAATTTATCAGCCGCAAGTTTGTATCTGCAAATGAGCATACCTTTCCAAATTCTCCCTTATCACATGAAACCCTGTGGAGAAAAATATCGTTCTGTTCCCTTCTCTTGGCAGGTTTGTGGGTGTCAGTGATCAGCTGCAACTGTTTGCTAAGGAGCAGGAAAAGAATAAGCTGTTGTCTTCCTCTGCACCTCAAATGTCCAATGCTGAACCTGCCACCCCTAAAACACCATCACCCCCATGTAAAAATGGCAAAACTCCTGCATCCAAGGCGAAAAAGAAAACGAGTGGACGCAAAAACAAAAATTCAGATGCAGACTGGGAGATTTCTGACAGGGGAGGAGGGAATGGTAGGTTGAGTGGAAAGAACGGTAAAGCCAGAAGGAAGTCAGGTGCGAGAAGAAAGATTTTTGCCAACAAAGATGAAATGACAACACAGACAACACCGGGCGATCCGTCGACGCAGCCTGCAACAGCTGAATGTGGGTTCTGAGTTATCATTGACATTTTTGGCTTGTGATAAAGCTGGCTTGTACTGCATCTTGAATTTCTTTCTTTTTTTGGGTCAGATGAAACCCTAACCTGCAGTGGATCTGTGACCGATATGGCGCCTGATTCCGTATCCATTCCTGCACCAGGTAGGTAGGACAAAAGGGGTTTTTTGGAAAATGAACAGTTGCTACTTTGATATACAAATTAATGTATTTTTTTTCTTTCAGACCAAGCTGAGGTTGAAGAGGAACAACCATCCAGCTCAACTCATGATAGCTCTTTCCCTGAGAGCGAAGCCTCAAACTCCACTGATAACCCAACAAACATCGTACTTGTGGATAGTATTTACCAGACACCGGTGAATCAGATGGATTAATTCTAGTGTAGTGGATTTTTTTTTTCTACTGGAGTAAATTAAAGCTCATCTTCTCTTCCTCTGTCTCCATCAGAGGCCTTATGAGACATATCGCCTGCTGAAGAGGAAGAATCTGATTGTAGAGGCTGTCCAAAACCTCAAAATAATTGATGGTTTATTCCCGTCAGTTTGTTTTAAATCATATTTGTTACACTTTTGAAAGCTATTGGGTGCAAAAACAGGGACCTGAGAGAAAACTTATGTTTTTGGTTTTTTTTACAGGCTGCAAAAGATGATTACTGATGAAGAGAAACAGGATGGTGTCAGTACAAAGTGTTGCAAGAAGACTATTTCACGTCTTGTCCATAGTTTATCGAGAGAAGGCTTGCTTAAGATTTACTCAACCACTGTTATACAGGATGGCATCACCAAGAAGGTACTTGTGATGGAAATAATGAAAATACATATGGTATTATAATTATCCCTTTTGGCTCTTCATGACCAGACAGAAATCTATGCATAATTGAGTTTCAGCTCCAGCCTGAGAGAAGACGAGATGCCTCCCTACGTCTACATGGCCGTCGATCAGTTACTGTCATACGTCAATCAGATATTAGTAGCCTTCTGGACTTTTCCTGAGGCCTCTCTAGTCTTTGTGCTGATGCTCATATTTATTGGGATACCACAGGTCGGGGCCCATTCTCTAACTTCTGCCTGACGTCTTGCATGGAGATGTCAGCCATCTCCAACGAAAGACGCACAATCGTGAGGAAAATCGGCCATCGTAGCTGAAAAATAGTGGTCGTAGATCTCACAACGAGACAGAGCAAAGAACAAGGATCAAACTGTCTTGTGACCAAAGACGGGCTGCAACAGATATCGAGCAGTGTCAGAAATTTGGAGAAATCGTCTCAGTATGTGACATCTTCTCACATCCTCTATGATCTCTAACAACTAAGCAGTCAATAGAGGCATCAGCCTAGCGACAACAGCGCCAGATACAACGGCCAAACAGGAAGAAACTCAAATAAAGAAGACTTCTGTCGTAGCTAGGATTTAACAAATGTTAAATCGCACAGCCACCAATTTCACGCCATGCAATGTGACTTGAATTAATCTTATAAGACTGTAAAAAATTGTACAGTGAGAGCCCAGGAAAGAGAGCTTCAAGTCTTTATTCTCTGTCTTACTCGGTTATATAGCGATATAGTCTCAGGGACATGGATAAATATGAAGAAACACATTTTTCCAAGACGGTACATACTGTATTCTTCACACGTGCAGTGACAGCTCATAACTTTATTACTTGACTTGACAACATTGGTTTTATGTTAGCTCCAACATTTCTGTTAACTTATTCAATCAAAGGCATCACAAAGTTTTCTCATGTGTCTCATTTGCTGCTGTTCCACATGTAGGTTGACATGATTGTGCATCCATCCATTCAGCCCAGTGATGAACGAGTCACCCAACTTATTGAGCAGATCCGGTTCAAAATCTCCAGCTCTTATATGGTTGCACGGTGAGCATGTGCAAAACTATTGGAAATAAATTTAGGCAAAATAAAATAATAATATTAATAACAGTAACAATAATCATAATATCGCCAACATTCTGCAATTTTGATTTTCCTCTTCTGTTATTTAGTATGCAGCGTGAAGAAGCAGCCAAACAAAAGAAGACAAAAAGTAATGAGGACATGGACTTCAAACCCACATCAGGTTCTTTTTGTTCATTTATTTATTTAATGTAAATGCTGAAAAAAAGAAGAAGAGATGCTGTTGTAAAAGCAACTTCACATCAGCCATGGTATCTTTGTCGATTACTGCCAGACTACCTTTATGTCAGCCCCGTCAGCTCTTACCTTTGCGACCTGTGTTCTGTGTCTGTTCGTGCTTCGGTTTTTACTGATCTGGCACTGCTCCGATGCCTCTATATGGACCTATGGTGGTCAGTTTTTATTGGATCTTGAGAACTCATTGGTGGCCCATTCTAATGGGTATCCTGCAGCACACAGCAGATGTCATCCCGTGTTCATTCATCCTTCTGCTGAGTATGTTTGTCGGCTACCTTGCTTGCATCTCTTACTGCAAGAAGCAGCGTAGACTTGAGGGGGAAATGTGGAGGCATCCAAGTGAAGATCAGGAGAGGAGTAACTGTTTGTCGTGCACAGCCATAGGCATGTTAGCCATGGTCTTTCCGGCGCACAAAGATCTTCACCTGGCTCGGCGCTCAGGGGACCTGAGATACTCCTGCCACGTAGACCTATCCACTGCTCTGTACCGGAGCCCACTGCTCGATTGCTCTGCTGTGCATCAGAAGCGGCGAGTGAATCGCCTGAACATCTGGCCGTTGGAATTCTCTCAATGCTGCTAGGTTGCGGCTCACTTGATGGCAAAGGCGGCCTTGGTTAATACCAGGTCTGTGTCAAACAAGACTTTCATTTTAAATGAGTTTTTCTCATGACTTGATCTGGATTTACTGTTCCTGACTGAGACATGGATTGGCTCTGGAGCTGGTGAGGCATCTGTCCTTGGTGAACTCTGTCCAAATGACTGTTAGCAACCTGAGGTGCTCTGGAAGAGGTGGCAGGGTTGCTCTTGTTTTCCGAAATCATTTGATTTGTGCATTGAATTACCAACCTCCGAAGTCTGATAAGGACTATTTAATGGAATTCTCCGAACTCCTCTTAACTCTTGTGAATGAGACGGTGAATGACTGTCTGTTACAAACAAGGCTACGCACATACACGGTCATCTTCTTGACCTTATTTTATCTCATGGGTTCTCTATTGACAACATAATGATTGATGATGGTACTTTCTCTGATCATAAACCTCTTGTCTTTGACCTTAATCTCTCCATTTTGCCACAGTCTGCTAGAGCCCCAGGCCGTTATTCTCTCCACATTTGCTCGCTTACTGTACATCAGTTTTCGAATTGTTTCTACATTAACGCTGATTCTTCTGCGATTTCAGCTGCATCCCAGATCTCTAGCCCAGATGAATTAATTGCCCTCTTTTACTACTCTTGCTCATCCATACTTGATTCTATCTTCCAATTTCGATGTATGTCCTTTGCTGAGCGAAACAAATTGGTAAAACAGACGAAACCCACTTCATCCCCTCCCCTGATCCTGTCCCCTCCAGTGTAATGAAAGATGCATTTGATACTATTGGCCCCAACATTCTAGTGATTATTAATACGTGCCTAGTATCTGCCACGGTCCCTTCATTCTTTAAGCATGCGGTTTTACAACCCCTGCTTAAAAAGCATAATCTTGATAATACATGCCTAAAAAATTACTGTCCCATCTCTAAGCTTCCTTTTATCTCCAAGCTGCTGGAAAAAGCTGTTCTTTCTCAATTGCTTCCTTTTTTAAACATGCACAACATTCTGGAACCTTTTCAGTCTGGTTTTAGAGCCCTCCACAGTACCGAAACAGACAAGTGACTAATGATCTGCTGCTCACTTTAGATTCAGGGGAAAATGCAATCCTGATTTTATAGGATCTTAGTGCTGCCTTTGACACCGTGGATCGTAACATTCTTCTCACCCGCCTAGAACAGTGGGTAGGCATTAAGGGGACAGCCCTGGACTGGTTCAATTCCTGTCTTAAACATAGGACATTTTCTGTGTCCATTGACCACTTCTCATCCACTGCCTCTGTCTTCTATGGGGTCCGCAGAGGTCCATCCTAGGCCCATTGCTCTTCTGCCTGTACATGCTCCCCCTTGGCGACATCATTAGAATATATAATATCTCTTTTCATTTATATGCAGATGACTCACAATTGTGCCTCCCACTAAAATTCACTAACTCCGTACTCCTGGACTGTCTTGAAGATATTAAAGTCTGGATGTCAAACAACTATCTCCAGTTAAGCAGTGATAAAACAGAAGTCACCATCTTTGGTCCTCCCAAATCCATAAGTACTGTTGCACGTCACCCTGTATGTTAAATCATGCCAGAAACCTGGGGGTTATACTTGATTTAGGGCTCTGTGTTAAAAACGTTTATCAGTTACGAACCATCTCCCACTTTAAATCGTTTTTATCCTGTAATGACTTGGAAAAGGTAATCCACGGATTCATTACATCGCTTAGACTACTGCAGTTCCCTCTACCTCAGCCTCCCTGTCTTCACTAACACATCTGCAGTTGGTTCTGGTTGACTGGTACAAGGAAGCGTGAACACATCACCCCTGTTTTGGCTTTCCTTTTTGGCTCCCCATTCATTTTTGGAATCAAGTTTAAAGTTTTACTTTTTCAGGCTCTAAATGGGCAGACCCCTGCTTACATCACTAAACCTCTCCAGTTCCAGTCAACCACCACGTCCCCTAGGTCCTCTAGTAAAGGACAACTACATGTGCCACGGTCACGACTGAAACAGAAAGGTGATAGGGCCTCTGCTGTGGCTGCTCCCCGACTGTGGAACCAGTTACCCTCAGACTTTAGACATGCTCCCACTATTTCCACCTTTAAATCTAGATTAAAAACTCACCTCTATTCAGTTGCTTTCCAAGTCCCTTAATCTCATCATTTCTTGTGTGTCTGTGATTTTAGGTCAAATTTTTGATGCCGTCACTGAATGCTCTCTTTTATTGTTATTATTTTTTCTTATTCCGTACAGCACTTTGGTCAGTAATATCTCTATTTAAATGTGGTTTATAAATAAATTTTACTTACTTACTTAATGAAGAATGTTAAAAAAAAATAGTGTTGCATATCCAGAATCTCTGAACGGGGTTTTATTTGCTGGCTAATGCAGATAAATCCAGGTCACGCTGAATTTTTCACCCTCTGGATTCTGGTTTTTATTTATTTATTTTCCTTTGAACTGTTGTTTGAAGCTGAACATTTGGGTTAGATCATCAGGTTGTATCATTGTCATAAAAAACCAACCATGCATGGTTCACTGTAACCATTCAATTAATTTATTTCATGCAGTAAAATTTTGCAGTTATGGAAGTTTTATTAAATGCAGAACAATTCATTCATACTGTAGCAATACTTCTCTTGTCTGTTTTTAAAGTTCGTGGATTGGGTAAGAGTTTGGGCTTTCAACCCAAGATGCATCGTCTGCGGATTCTTCATAACTTCCTCTGGTACCTTCTCTATGGGCACCCATTCCAAGACCAGACCACGGCCTCTGATTCAGCCAGCGAATCGGCAGCAGCTGAGCCAAACGGCTCTGATCCTGATGGCACAAACCCAGACAGCCAAGCCAAACCGGGCCTGAAAGAAACTGAAAGCTCTACTGCATCTAACTTGGATGAGACGTTAGGTGATGAAGAGGAGCTGCTGAATGACGAATCAAAATCAGATCTCCCGGAGTCTAACATGAGAGGTGAGAAATCTTTCTGTGCTGGCAGCTGAGTTTATTTCCGTGAAATTGATCCTTTCAAAAATAATATTTTCTTTGTTATTGTATTATTTTTAATTACAATCGGTTATCGCAACATATTTTGTGTAATTTTTGTGTTTCTGTGACAGTGTACGCTGATGAAGATTCGTGGAGAAAGTTCATTCCTCCTGTTCGTGTACACAAGAACTACACCAGAGGATGGGGGCTGGTTCGTGACCTGCTCCTCTGTTTGCCTCTCTCCATTTTCATGCAGCTCATACAGATCAATTATAAGGTGAGATCAAAGTTTTGCTGTAATGATCAAAAGTGCAGTCCATGTCACAGTTTATTCTTGTGGTGACATATTCCTCCTGTCCCATCTTGTTGGATTACTCTCAGATCCCATCACTCAAATCCCAATCATGCATATTTCAGAAATGACAGAGTTGAGATAAAGTTTGTCCTTTTTGGCATTGTTTTTCTTAGTTTTAGTCACAACCTAAGTTTCTAAATTGATTTGGTTTTTGAACATTAAATCTAGTGTTTGGTCTGCAATTTAGTCAACTTAGATATGAATTGTAAGTTGCAAAGCAGTTTGTGAAATAACCCCCTGAATTTCTGATATCATCATTTACACGGAGAATGAAGCATCTGTTAATGTGTTAAAGGCCAGTTTTAATAGAGCTGGGCAGTTATTTGACATAATCTCTTCCATGTCAATTATTTTGATTAAAAAAAAAAACCATAAATTGCCATATACAGTTAACCTTTGTGTTTTAACTTTAACTTATTTAAAATCTGGAATATGAATTTGAAAATATGTACCTCTCCTTGCTTTATCACAGAAGATCATCTCAACAAAAAATAAATAAATAAAATTTACAGTTGACCTACTCTTACTGGATAGGTTGCACAACGTTCGTGACAAGCTGCATTTGATATTTTTCATATAATAAGCAGCTGGGTTCCTATTTCTACTTTCTCATCTGCTGTGTCATGCTGCTTGGGGAGCTCCTCAGTTTAGACCTGTGTTGTGTTTGTGCTCTATCTTGATTTAAATCTCAGTGGGCCAGTCACTCCTCTTATCAGCAACATTTACTTTACATGTCAGCGTGGGGTCTTTTAACAACACACTGCTGGCTTATGATAAAACAATAGCTTTGGCATGAATTTCATGATAACTTTTCTGTCATTGGGGGAAAATAAACACAACTCTGAACACGTATAAGAAAGTCTAAAATGATGGCTGAGGCCATTTCTGAAAAGATAGAAATAAAGAGTTAGACTTGTCTGGATGTTAAGGTAGGTTTATTCCACTGTCATGAGGTCAGTCAATCAGAAACACATCAGTACTGGAATGTTATGGAAAGACAAACTACTGGATCATTGCATAAGATTGTATCCTCAAAAACAGGAAGTTACAACCCATTGTGAACTTGCAGCTTAATGGTCACTGAACATAGTCACTTGAATTAGTTTACAGATGTTTTTGTCAGACATGAAATACGTCCACATGTCTACTTCTGTCCATTTTCTTTGGCTTTTTAGAGCAGCCTGCATCCCAAGAGTTACATTACTGCACTATTTTCTTCCAGGTGTTGATATTTTGTCGCTTTGCAGTTTCATTAATGTCCGTGAGCGATAATTGTTGCATTTCTCAACACCCACATCAAACGTGTGCATGTGACCTTCTCATTCCACAAGAAAGTTAATTGTGATTGGATCTTTTCCTGACCCGTCCCGCTTTGCCACACAACTAAATTAGTTCTGACTGTCAGATTTTATACGTCCTTTCATTTTATTTATTTTTTAATCCTCTTGTAATTGTTTGTATTTATTCCTTGTTTTCTTTAGGAAAATGTAATTGACCCTTTATCAAGTCCCGCCCCTCTATTTCTGTTGCTAGGTTGGACAAAATTATCATCTCTCCAGTCCACTCCCATTGCAAAAACAGGTTTTTACATTGCTTTATTGCTAATTTTTTTTTTTTTTTTTTAGTCCTCTTCACTCCTACTGGAGCATAGGGCCTCCACTACTTTCCGCCATCGGACTCGGTTCTTTGATGTCCGTTTAATTTGATCCCATGTCATCCCACTTTCCGGGTGTTCCTCCGTAATGGTCCTTCTCCACGACTTCTTGGGCCGACCTCTTTTCCTCTTACCTTGGGGATTTATTGCTAATTAATGTACCAAAAAAAAAAAAAAAAGCAACAGCAAGTGGATATTAATAAAAAGGAAAACTTCGGGTATGTGTAGTGAGCTTGAAAAACGGGGTTTTCCGTGAAAATGGGATGTTTTGATTAGTTTAGTTAACAGCATGACAGAGTAAGCAGCTGATGCTAGCAGCCTCCCGCCAACAGACTTAGCTTTAAAGACTGTGTGTGACCATTTTTCGAGCCAGGACTCTCAAATATCTTAGTGGGTATCACTTTTACAAGTGGCCCAAGCACACCATTTAACCATTTTAAGAAAAATAAAACGCTTTCGCAGTTCAAGCTACGGGTTGTACCCTGCTGCCTAGCTTACTTCGTTTTGGTGGTACAGCTCGGATTTCTGCCTGTTTGGGGATAAAAATACGCTGCACCCTCACTACACTGTGTGCAGTGTGTTCTGCAGTGTTCCTTTTTACTAAGACAAAGTTCAACAAAAATAATCCAATGTTTTAAATTGTGATACAAGCAAATGAAAACTGTGCTTTTGCCATTGTTGTGAATGAGAGAGATGGATATTTTGTCCAACCAGATATTCTGCCCGGATGTAGCAACAGAAAATGATTTTTCTGGTTGGTCAGTCAGGGACCAATCAGAAGGCTGATGAAGGGTCAGTTGGCAAAAAGAACTGAAAATTCTTCATAATAGCACTAACTACGATATGTTTGTATTATTGGGAGAATTAAAATCAATTTTGTCTCTGCAGGTGGATGGATTGGAGGAATATCTGAATGATCCCGTAAAGCAACACCATCTTATTAGAGCACTTCCTGGAAGAATGAAAAGACAGCTTCTTTATAAACGGTGACTTCCACTCCCTTCTCCACTTTTTTTTACTTTCATGTTTTACTCTCTGCAGCAACATCATGACTAGCATGTTTAACTGAGAAATCTGCATCCTCATCAGGAAATACATCCATGTTTTTCACGAGAACCTGCAGAAGTTGATTTACATGGGCCTGCTGCAGTTTGGACCTCTGGAAAAGTTCATGGAAAAAGACCAGGTATTGAGCCAGCTCGTCGTGTACACAACCAATTTAAAGTCTTGCAGAAAGGAAATCAAGTAGAAGAAAAAGTGAATTTTCTGCTCAGTTTATTCTCCATCTGCTTTCACAAATCCAGGTGTTTGTTTATCTGAAACGCAATGCCACTATTGTCGACACCACCAGCACCGAGCCTCATTACTGGCTGGTCACAGAGCCGCCTGATAAACCATTTGAGAGGCGGCACTACGTGTTCAACACAGCTGAGGATGTGGAAAGCTACTGGTTTGACCTGATGTGTGTTTGCCTCAATACACCTCTGGGTACATACACACAACCATGAAGGCACTCTTCCATGCATGTCCATTGCTCTGCTTTGCTAGTTGTTTTAAAAAAAACAACTAAGAATAATAATAATTTTTACTATATGTTAATGTGACTGTTATCTCTTGACTTTCTTTTTTTTTTTTTTAAAGGGGTAATTCGTAGCAAGAGAAATGCCACAGATGATGAAGACACTCCTTCCTTTGTGCATGAGCGCAGTGTGTTTGTGGGAATGGCTTACCTGCTGAAGTAGGTGGAATATGAATTCTCTGTGAGCTACAGCGATTTAGAAAATGTCTTAAATTCTTGGAGGAAGGCTCTGTGCAGATTTAACTTCTTCTGTTCCTCTGTTCTGTTTGACTTTTTTCTCCCGCATGTTCTTTAAAAGTCATACTGATGTGTGTGTATACATGTACAGTGGGGAGAAAAAGTATTTAGTCAACCATCAATTGTGCAAGTTCTCCCTCTTAAAAGGATGAGAGAGGCCTG
>JBAMYA010047029.1:0-10657 GCA_037176975.1 Arrhamphus sclerolepis | reverse complement strand
AGGACATTGAAGATGAAACGTGGCTGGGTCTTTCAGCAGGACAATGATCCCAAACACACCACCCAGGTAACCAAGGATGCTTCCTAAGAAGCATTTCAAGGTCCTGGAGTGGCCTAGACAGTCTCCAGATCTCAACCCCATAGAAAATCTTTTAGGGAGTTTAAAGTCCCCAAAACATCACTGCTCTAGAGGAGATCTGCATGGAGGAATGGGCCAAGATATCAGCAACGGTGTGTGAAAACCTTGTGAAGACTTACAGAAAACATTTGACCTCTGTCATTGCCAGCAAAGGTTATATAACAAAGTACTGAGATGGACTTTTGTTACTGACCAAATACTTATTTTCCATCATGATTTGCAAATAAATTCTTTAAAAATCAGACAATATGATATTCTGGATTTTTTTCCCCCCTCATTTTGTCTCTCATAGTTGAAGTGCACCTATGATGAAAATTACAGGCCTCTCTCATCTTTTTAAGTGGGAGCACTGGCACAACTGGTGGCTGACTAAATACTTTTTTGCCCCACTGTGAGTACATTGCCTAGAAAGAAGAACCCCGCACTACCTAGCAGCATGTACATGTAATTGACTCCAGAATCAGTATTAGTATATATATACTATATTAGTATTGGCTTAGGGTTGTTAATGTGTGGGTGCTTTTCCCTTACTGGAGCTCCATTTTAGCATGAGTATCATTTATTTATGAGTCACTCTTTTTCATTACCGTGGTTCATCTAATAAACGCTCCTAGAAGAATAACGGTGCCAGAGGGAAGATGACACACAGACTGCTTATATATAAAAGTGGACCAAGTATCCGGTCACATGACCCATAGCTTTGTACAGAGAGCTTTATAAGCTCAAACGACACCACGCAACAAGCGTTACCACCCTGCCTACCATCCCACTGCACATATATTAATGTACTTCTGCACAGCGTAGTTTTTATACTTCGTGATTGTGTGAAGCTGAACCATTTAAAAAAGGGGGTCAATGGAAACTGACATTCAAGATTCTACACAGTTTCTACATTTTTTAAAGGTATTTTTTGGATCTAGTGGCTTTTATTAGCAGTAAGGAGACAGGAAATATGGTAGAGAGATGGCCAGGAATCGTACCTGGAGACTGGATGTTGATCCATCAAGTCTACAACAAACTGCAACTCTTTCACAGACTTAAAGATGCATCCCACTGAAGTTCATTGAACTGAAACCTGAAATTCTAAATGTAAAACAACAAAATCATCGAATTTTGCATGATGGTTTGAAGATAAAACTACTTCTGGTAGCACTGATATGTGTAATAAATTAGGAAGGCTGCAGACAGAAGGAAGTAGAACGATGAAATGTCACCAGATGTCCACCTGCTGATCATGTCTACGACATGCCTGACTCCTCCGTCTCCTCTACGTCCACAGATGATATAGAGGGTGTGTACTCTGCAACGGAGAAAGCGGTGATCCGTAACCATGTGTCGTACGTCTGCAGGAAGCAGCACTGTGCCGACATGCTGGTTCTGTACCTGAACTCGCCAACGCGCAACGACGGCACCATGCTGCTGTGGGACGCCAATCTCAATGGCATCGTAAGAGGGACACGTACATGCACATGTGGTGATCAGGCATCGAGAGGGATCGTGTCATTTAAAAAAGGCTGTCTCTGATAATTAGAAAACATTTTTTTTGCTAACAAGCTGAGACAATTTTTCAAGGTTTTAACAAAAATGTGATTTGAAACAAATACCACATGATTTAAGTACCACAGTGTACCAATGTAAAGATGATCCAGAACATGATGGAGCATTTGATGTGGGTACCTGGTGACTACTCATGGATGCCTGAACCAAAGTCTTCAGCCAGCAGCAACCAGAACCTAAACAACCCAAGTGGTTTTGCAGTTAACTAGTTTTTTTTAGATTATTTTAGTCTGAGGATTGTTCTAAGCAAATAATGTTAATGTTATACTTTTCTACGGGTGTTGGGTTGTTCTTTGGAGGAGAACCACCATGAAATGGTCAGACAGGTACATTTTATTGTTCTGATTTCACTGCTTTCTTTATTTCCTCTCAGACTGACTGGCTTCACTTCTGTCTCAGCTAATTGAAACTGCATGACTCTGAGAGACTACTTAATGCTTAAACGTAACCATCTACCAACTTTTCTCCATCCAGGCCGATCTGAAAGAGCGTTACTCAGTGAACGAGCTGCTGACTGACCTGGCCGGCTGCAGGGCAACTCGCGTCCTGCTTTTTGTGGACCAGAGCTACAGCGGCGTTCTGTCCAAGAGACTCAGAGGTTCCCAGAAACACCTCAACGTGGTTCTGATCCAGAATCAGGCCCGGCAGACCCACACCTATCAGAACCAGAGGATAAGCCCCAGCTGGAATGACAGCAGCTGGTACTTCATCAGCCCTACCACCTGCCTGCTGGACCACCTGGGAAAGGCAAGTTTCTGCACGTGTCGTGTTTCCATCATAGTTTTGGCATAAAATAAAAGTGATTTTTTTAATTTTTAATTTTGAAACTCAACTGTGACATTACTGCATTGACATCAACATTTGTAATGCATCACAGTCTCGCTAGATCCATTTTTCCCTCATTCATTAATAAGACCATGGGAAACTTGCACTTGCGCCTACAAATGTAACGTAAGCACATCTTGAACAATCATCTGGTCTGCTTTTCCTCTGATATTCAGGGTTTTCAGGGTGCTGGGACCTCTCCCGTCCTGGAGCCGTGGGCTGGCCTTTTAAACGTGACATTGGCGGGTGCGCCCTGCAACATCACTCCGCCTCTGACGGACAGCGAGATGCGTCGAGAGTACCAGGGCTGCCAGAACCTGCCAACCGCTCTGTGGCACCAGAAACACCGGAGGACCAACTGACAGAGACATTAAGACATACTGAGAGACGGACAGAAAACAAATCATGGACACGTACAAGCGTTTCCACTCTAAACCTGCATATTTTCCATCGTGTGTGTTTTAACTTAAAAATTCTGCGTCAGTGTGTGTGTTTGATGACATAACTCCATGGTGATGGCAGCTCATCCCACAGGAGTGTCCTGAATACCATGTGGTCGGTGTGTGTGAATGGTGGTTGTGTGTTTGTGGGTTCAGCAAGAGGACAGACAATCTCAAAGGCTAGCACTTATGCTCAGTGTGTGGGTAAGTGTGTGTTTAAACACATCTCCTGGGCGCTTTAACATTTCAGATCCAGTCATCCATCTCTATTTTTGTCCTTACACCAATGTCCTCTCCTGTCTGAATCTCTCCTCTAACTTCTCTTTCCTTCCTCGCCTCCTCAATCAATTTCTTCTGATATTCCTTTTTGTTTCTCATCATTTATGCACTTCTGCTGACCAAAACTGACTTCGTTTTAAGTCAAACTCGCCCTCCATTTCTATTCATTCCTTCAGTGCACGTTTTTGCCTTTGCTCTAAGAGCTCAACAAATCTTCTTCTCTGCCTCTTCTTTGCTGTCAAGAGACAACAAAACTAGAAAAAAATATACAAATAGTGGTTTTTTTATATATATATATATCTATCTATACATATGGCAACTGCAGCTTCAATTTCAATAATAAAAATAATGCAACATTCCCAAGCTAGGACTGGTGAAATACATTGGTTTATCCAATAATGTGTATGTTTCTACACCGATTAAAACAAAAAACTGCTAACATCTGCCTTATGAGCAGAAATGCGAAGAGCTCTGCGTTCAGTCCCAAATCAGGTTTCTCTGTGGTGGTCACAGGTATTTTAGTACTGATTAGCATTGATACGAACACAGGGCCTGGTTACACGTGGTCATTTCCAGTAACTGTGCTGCATTCAGGGCTGCAGGAATGGGCACAGCTCACTTTTTCTTGACCCAACCAAACATCTCACAGTGGAGGCTCAGCAACAACAGCAACACGTGGACAAAACGAGATGAGATGCATTGATTTTAGATGCCTGTGCTCCTGCTGTGCTAGCATCTGTGATCCAGTCAGAGATAATTACCTAGCCTAACGATCTCATAAAATCACAGTTATCAGAAACTGATGTTCTAGCTCACTGACTTACCCAAAGGGCTACAAACGAGTTAGTGGTAGTTGTTGGACGTAACCTTCATTCTGTGAGGATACTGTACTCCGAAACACACTGAGCGTGAACATGCTACTACTGGGAACATGAAAAAAGTTTGGTTGGCTCCTTTTAGTGATTATAAAAACTATTTTTGGTGAACACACCTGGAAGTCAGCAGAGTTGAGACAAACTGGAATCAGGAGGTTAAGGGTTAGAGACAGAGGACAGACTATCACAAAGCAGCAGACAAGGAGTTAGTTGGCAATGATCACAATTAATAAATCAAGCACTAAGACCTTGTTACGCAGACTGGCGATGGCATTTTAAAAAGGGCACGTGAGTGTGTGTGTGTGTGTATGTGTGCTAAATCACACGAAACGAGCACAGTGTTAACACGTCCTTACACTAACAACATCTATGATGTTCTACACTGATTATTGTCTAAATGTCTTCCCAGTGATCCCATAAAACATACTCTGATGTGCAGCTGCTTCTGTCCCCCACCGTGTGTTGTGCAGATGTGTTAATGTACTCATTTTACATTAGACATTTGTTCATTCAAAAGATGAGGTGTGCGGGACCTTTAAGAGCAAAACTGCACCCAAGAAGTTGACGTGGTTACTCACAGCTTGTGTAATGATCTGTACAGTGTGTGACATGTAATTTAGCTCCAATGTTTCTAGTTGCATGCAGTGGATCACAAAATATAATCAATAAAGTTCTTTTAGAAACCAGAGAAGAAAAACAGATGTAGTTCTTGTCTGTCTTACACTAAAAATAAATTGAGGGTACTGGTATGGAGAGATGTGGACTCAAGTCACATGACTTGGACTCAATTGAGACTCAAGTCATTAATTTGATGACTTTAGACTTTACAAAATATAAAAAAGACTTGCAATCGATTTGGACTTCTGACTGTACTTGGCTGTTCACATGAAAACACCTGATATTTTATTAAAAACTCAAATATTAAAACATGTTATTTTAAAACTTGTACAAGTCAGTTAATTTTACTCGTCATGACTAACAAGCGCAGAGCATCTCTCTGTCTCACAGCAGAATATACCAGAAGGAAACCTCGTACTTCCAAACAAATACAGTACTTGGCAAATATCTTCCAAAGATTAATTTAATTTGGATTTAATAAGCTACAAAGAAGTTAAAGTTTTTTATTCAATACATCTTGGTCAAGGATCACAGACAGAGGTGGAACAACCTCCAACTTTTTTCATCATTTGAAATCTCACAGAGAATGGTAGGAGGCGCTCTCGGGCTATGCTGTCTATCATCTACATTTAATACATCATGGCTGTTAAAAGGACTTGAAATTTGAAGTTTTTGACTTGGGACTTGACTCAAGACCTTACTGTCTTGCCTCTGGACTTGACTCGTGACTTACTTGCATTGACTTGAGTTTTGATTCAGGACTTGAGAACAAAGACCTGAGACTTCCTTGAGACGTGCAAAACACTGATTTGGTCCCACCTTTGCTGACCATAATGTGCCTGTTTTGGCGTCACACTAATGTTGCTTAACTATCATTGGTTATATATCCTGTAGGTCCTCATTTATATTGGCCATGGATCAACAGGTCATGGATCCAACTAGGAGATCTACAGTTCAAATGTCAGCTCTTCCATGTGTCAAAATGTCTTAGAGAAGGTCAGTGACCCCCAATATATTTACTGGGGTGTAACTGTGAAAACAAAGCAATACATAGTGGATATGAAGTGAATAATATATTGTTTGTGTGGACATTTTTCATTGCTGTGTGAACTGTCATTTTGAAGCCTCCAGCTCGGCATTCAGTTCTCACCAACGTGGCCCTTCTGGAGCTGGAAGTGGCCATCGTGGAACAAGGAGGTGGACCTCAAGAGTAATATATTTCATTGAGGAAAAACAGGCTTCAGAGATTCATTCATTTATTTATTCATTTTTGCCTCAGCAGTATTGGATTTTAAGACATTTCCACATTTACTTCACGTCCAGCAGTGAATGTCCAGCCTCTTGGGATGGTCAATTAATTTGAAAATGACTCAAAAGTTCAAAGTCAAGTTCCGTTGTGTTGCTTTAAAAATATTTGTATGAGTTTCAACAGCCTTAGAAGCAGCTACATGTAAGAATTGTCATTTATCATCAGTCAGTGTTCGTGAATGTTACCACATAAGCTCAAATAGAGCGTAATCATTGCTATTAGATAATTTGGCTTTTTGGGCTGGTAATTGTTCTAAGAGACCTCTGGGACATGTTCTGGGTTGACCTGAAGGGTTTAGGGGGTGAAGCTTAGAGGTTATTACAGTGGTTATAGATTTTCTTATACTGGTTCACAATTGTCTCACTAAGTTCACCATACTGCCCCCACAACGTCCGTAACATTAAGCCTCAGGGCTACGCACCAAAAGGCCGCCTCTAGCGCATTAGCTTCTACCTCTTCTGGCAGCCCGAGCAAGCATACCCTGCGCTCAGCAGAGCACTTTCCGTCCAATGTGTGGTCAATACCACAGGGGTATTTGCAGTGAAGAAACTAAAGAATCCTTTTGGATAAAAGGTGAAACACCTCCAAGAAGCAAAGAAAGAAAACGAAAAGTCCTCTCAGCTTCTGTTCAAGCCTTTTTGGATGTCTGAGAATCTCACCGCCTGAAGAAAAATAAGAATATGACATATTGTTCTGAAACAGGATTATCATTTACATACAGACATTAATCTTTGCAAGTCATGCAATATTAGCTCTTTGCCCTCTCCTCGTATTAGGATGACTAAATAATTCATGTATTTTATGATTTAGAGCCCTAAAATGCGTTCTTTGGGGAGAAAAGTCCAAACACACATGCTCTTTCAGAGGGTTTTATCGGTAATGAGACAATCTTGGCTGATACATTCTCATCGTCTGTCTGCCAGGCCTTCAGGCTACTCATTCACATTTACTCCAGACAATGACCTTTAACACTAGCACTCTCAACCCATTCATGATGTTTTTACCAAAACAACCTGAGTAACATTATCACCTCAGCTTTTGATGACTGGTGAGAGAATCTTCGCACCGCTCATCATTTCTGCCACAGGAGGCATCTCACCTTAACATTTAGTAAACTCTCCCCATTGTTCATCATGCCTTTGCTTTATGGTTGGGTGCTGGCTAAAGTTACATGTTCCTGCATGTGTGACTACATTCATGCGCAGCTTTTCTTGGAAATAAAATAAGCTCTGACATGAAACTTACAATCTGAGCGTGAACAGGTGGTGCGGATGAGGTCCCAAATGCAGGAGGATAAATCCTAAACAAAATTTTTATTCTCGTGAACAAAATCCATACAAAAGCACTGCACATCTAGCCTGATAGACCGCAGCTCCAGCTAAACAAGTCATAGGTCCTCATTCAGAAGGTGGCTCCAATGTTAGCTTTCCAAACTGCCTCTGCACGCAGTTGGTTAGCAAAACCACCAATCCGAGCAACGAACAAGGTGACATTTTCAGAGTGGAATCCAACAACTGCTACCATTTTTACTGGTGGAATTTGAGGATAACTGGGGTGATAACTGGTGTGCTCAAACACTCAAACACAGCTAAAATTAGACAGGTATAGATAATCATGTTCAGATTACTTCCTGAATAGCTTCCTTTATTGACAGAGCAAGTTTAGTGATGTCTCTTACCATTTGTAAATGAGATGGACCTCATCCACCACAAGACTGACAGATCGGACCAAATACACTTTCCATCCTGATGGATATGCTTGTTCTTCCTAATGCCGCGTTCACTCTGTACGATTTTGGCCATCTTAGATGAAAACTGCCCAGTCATGGGGAAAAATGGTCCAGAAACAGTGGTGGTAGGTCTCTCAATGAGACAGGAGCAAAGATGAAGGCTAGAACCATCTGACAACTGAAGATGGTCTGCAGTGTCGGGGAGTAACAAAATACAAATTATGAGTAACTGTCTTTCGTTATGGTCACCGTTTAAATAAGTGAATGGAATACACGGCAGTATTTTCCTGTATTTTCCTTTCCCACGCATTGCTTCAAAACCAAACAGAACAAGGAACCAGAGCTTCTAATTTAAACGACCTGCTAACGTTGGTGGCGCCAGTCACACAATGGACCCAGAGCCAGGACAACAGAACCAGCAGGGCCCGGGCAGGAACGCAGTTCATATATGGAAATTCAGACACCACTTCACATTTAAAGAAGAAAAGGAGGCGAAATCCAAGCTCCGTTTACTAGCAACCAAGCTGCTGTTAGCATTGAAAGACTCCACCTCCAAGCTAAAGAAACATCTTCAAGTAATTTTTTGTTGTTGTTGTTGTTGTTGTTTTAAGTAACTTTAGCTTACTGCTACTACCTTGCGTGGGACCATGGATGAACAGCATGACAACGTCATTTAAATTAAACCTATTGACAGTCCCTCCAGGATTCTGCGACGTTACAAACTACATTTTGGGGCACGTATTCTGTTATCTGCAGTGGAATTCATTTTGAAGGTCACCTTCCCAACACTGCTTGTCTAATTTGTGCTCCAACACCACATGGATCATCATCAAATCTACCCTCGGGTCCCAACAAAAGTAATCTAATCTAATCTAAGAGGAAACCTCAGGTTAACCAAGAAGATAACCTGCTCGGAGCAGATTAGAGACGCAGTGTAAACTGCCATGGGAGAATCAAAACCTATCCACCTCTTGTAGTACAGGAAGTTACTCCTCACATGATCAAGTTACTCTCGAAGTTACCCTCATACTGTTAACCCGCTTCGCAGTACAGACCCCTGCTGAGCAAATGTAAATTTGCCAGTGATACGTCTAGATTTCTAGGCTTCTGTGCATCTAAGTAAATACAAAAAAACCACAAAACTCCAAATAAGATGCAAACTTGCACAGATAGAGACCAGGAAACCAGTACAGAAACCCGAAACTAAGACTGAGAAACTGGAAAGACAAGCAGAAAGGCGAGAAGACTGCACGATGAAGTGAGTTCAATAAAGCCAAGCTTTCTTCAAGAGAGCCAGATAGAGAAACACTATCAACAAAAGCTGTAATCAGAGGAAATCAGTGATATGAAGCTCCGCTTTGCACTTCTGGCTCTGGACAACACTTGAAGCTTTTTCAGCACAAAATTGACCAACCACCTGACACTTCAAAAGAAGGGCAGATTGTGTAAATGGAAGTGGGAAGAAAATGAAAATCATTTAGCCTAAAAACGTTCAGTGGTCTGTTAATGTCATTGCTTCAAACTGCTCTTAAAGCTTTAAAATCGATTCTCCAAAAATAGATTTCTGATTTCCTTGAAACATTTTTTATTAATTGATTGATTGATTGAATATTGACTCGTACTTGATAACTGACTGTCGTAAGTATCACAGGAATCATTTTGTGAACATTGGCGCTTTAGAAATATCTTGTCCGTAAATCGAAGTTTGCTTTGTGCTCAGCTGCAGAGGGGATGTGATTCAGCACCAATGAGGGACAGAGCAACACACCTGGGCTGCGTTGCTGATCACTGCTCCTCTCCTTCATAGTGACAGCGAGAGAGAGGAGAGAGAGGAGAGAGAGGACTGCCATCCCAGCAGCGGACGCTGCGTCTGCGAGTGATCACACTGAAAAGTGCAGTAAATAAACAAGTTGACTGGAAGCTGTGTGCTACCTGTCATTTCAGCCAACTGGCACCTTGAAGTATCAAAACATACCCTGCCTTCATGGTTCCCATAGTAACATGAAACAGTCTGACAATTTCCATCATAAAGCTGTTTATTCATGATCATTTTGGTCAAAACAGATGTGCAAGACCAACATCTCATAGAGTCAGTGCTGAAAACAATGAGTCAACATTGTATTCTGGTTGAACTTAATAAAAACAGCCTGTAAAGACACTGACTGACATTTAAGACAGTTGAACAACTGATTTTTGATCAGTCATTCATCAACCTGATGCTTATTCAGCATAAATATGGCGCCTTTGGCTTTGCCTAATGATATTTATTCATTATTCATTATAAAGTATTAAAGTGAACATCCAGAGTCTGAGCTTTCTGACCAATGCCCCCAGCAGCCACAGTTTATCAACAACCAGTTTAAATACAGTCCTTTTCATTGCTATCACACAGCTTCATCAGCCAGGTAAGATGGGATCCAGTCAGGAGCAGAACCAGAACACAGATGGAAAACTGGAGTGAGCACAGGGATCCACAGCAATTCCAGAGGTGGAGAAAGTGGCATTCAGTGGAGGCGAAGAGAGCCCATGTGGACTTTAAAACCAGTGTAACCAGTCATTGTTCTGATCCAGTGTGTGTGTAGCTCTGACTTCAGCAACATGACTGCTGTCCACCAACAACTCCAGTCCATGTCAGGATCCCAGTCAGCTCTTCCCTTGATTAGCACCACGGAATGGCACGATGTCTACAATGTCACATGCTTCACCAACGCTTTGTACTGTAGGAACTCTGAGATAACACTGGGGCAGTGATGGCAGGCGAGTTAAAATCATCCATCTATATATATATTTATATATATATATATATATATATATCCATCCATCCATCCATTTTCTATACCCGCTATGTCCTGTTCAGGGTCACGGGGGTCTGCTGGAGCCTATCCCA
>JBAMYA010047028.1:0-10658 GCA_037176975.1 Arrhamphus sclerolepis | reverse complement strand
ATATATATACTGTATATGTACATACTTCAAAGTAAAAAAAAAAATACAGAAGTTAGAAAAGAATGTCAAGTTGTAACTTATGTCAGTCTGTAATGCAGTACAAGCAGGATTCATGGCAGCATGTTCAACCTTCAGCAGTCTAAATTCCAGATATTTACCATGTAATTCCATTGGATTTATGGTGCCATTTTCTCTTAAGTGTGGGCACAGCAGAAAAAGGAAGTAGCAATTGCAAAATTTGCTTTTGGAGGAAGGAATCATGCTGTAAATATTGTACATTATATTGTGTTCTGCCTCTGGGTATTTTAGGAGAAAGGAAAAATGATTTCTTCTGAAAGTATGGAGAACCTACAGTATTAAAATGACCTGGTAAAAAGGCAACATCCTGCTGTGCCAATTAAGCAGTTATGGGCCATTATGAGTCATTTATATACAATTTTCAGAAAAAGTGCAATAAAAAGGTATTTCCATTTCCTCTAGATGTGACAACATGTTTTACAGATGTGGATCAGGCACATCCATTTGTCTACTACTTCATGGTATCATTTTGAATAATACACAAGGGTTTAATTGTAGTGTTATTAACTCAAAAAAAGAAAGAAAGATCATTTACTTGATATAATTTACTCTTGTCAGGTTTGAAAGCAGCAGGCAAATACAAGCACAGACGTGACTCAAAAGGGTTTAATAAAGAGATCACTGCGCTGGAGATGAACACAAAGACAACGGTAAGTCAGTGTAGGTTCAACTCACAAGGGACATGAATGTAACAAGACTGCATGATGGGGCTGGATAGGTGCAGGATATAAGTATGTATGTCAAACATGCAGGTGGAACACATGAGGGTGATGACAAGGGCACAGGTGCAGTCCATGATGAAGAGAACTGAGGAATGCTGGGATTTCTAGTGTCAGGACTGGTGATCAGAAGGCTGGCGACTCTCACCGTGGTAGCGGAGGAGGAGCAGGCATGACAATTCTAACATCACTGCTGTTTGTCAGACTAGAAGTAGTGATGTCAGATCTGGCTGTTTTAAAGAAGGCAAAGAATCTTTTGTCATTTTTATCTCAATGGGTCCACCTGTAGTAGGTTAAGAAGCTTTTATGATGCCATCCAGGATGGTCTTTTACTTGGTCAAATTATCATTTCCTCTTCCACCATTACATTCTTGAGTCTGTTAAGATTTGATCAAATGGTTTAAATTTAAAGATTACACATTTCTTGGGGTGGCCTCTCACATTCCTGTTTTTCTCCAATCCTGGCTGTTTTAGACTTTTAAGGTCTTTTGAGTCTCTCATTGTTTAGATAAAGCAATACACAGGAACAGATAACTCAAAACATTGACAGGTTAACAAGTCTTTCTCACCATTTGGTTTTACCAAATAAGGCAGAGACTTTCACATAGAGCCCCTCCTTTTTGGGTACAAAGACGAGAGAAAATCACTTCACTTTCAACCATGGCAAGTTGGTGTTTAGTGGACGTCGGGCTGAAAAAATATTGTGCATGAGATTAATAAAAGCTTGAATGGAAATAATTCTGTTCTCTGAATTTTCTTTTGGTGCAGCAGATAAAGAAAACAGTGAACTCCTAACAATTCTCTAAATTGTCTCTTCCATGATATGCACTGTAGCTATGCTAGCTAATTAGTTGTTGATGTGCAGCATAGTGCTGTAACAACTAAGACATGAGTCAAAAGTTATGAGAGAGAGACATGAGAGACTTTTGTGTTGCTTAAAGCAGGCGTTTCCAGCATCTTTGAGGGCCACTGTCCTGCATGTCTCAGATGTTTAACTTTTTTAGTACACCTGATTCAAATTCATGGCCAGTTTCACACATGGCGAAACTTTTCTTTTTTTCTGCTTGCTTTCGCCATTTTCTTTGTTTGGATGAGCGGACTATGCCTTTTTTTTAAAAGTCATTATCACATTTAAATTGGTCAGATTGAGGGAGGAGACAGCATGTGCACATTGATTGTAATGTATTTAAAGAGTGTGCGTTAAATTGAGCGTTATGCACAGTTTCTTATATCTGAATTTTTTGTGCATACACAAAGTTTTAGTATGAATTTAAAGTCTTTGCAGATGAAGCTCCAGGTTTTTACTCACTTCATTATTCATGTTAACAGACATTTTGATCAGGATGCACAAAGCTTCACACACCACCATTTTCTTTGGAATTCCTTTCATTGAAAATGCAGCATGGCAGGCCTTCTGCAGCACAGCCTCTCAGTCATGTCTCTCACTCGCTACTCAGTTTCTCACTCTTCAGCTGTATCACTACATTAACTTTTCCTCCTACATGATCCAGTGGGTATTACCATGTATATATTTATGACTGTTTATTTTTGTTGTTTCCTCCTCTGCCAGGGCAAGCCCAGACTGTAAACCTTATCAAACATTCTGTCTGATCAAAACCTATGAATTATGAATAAAGAAGCAAACAAATGCATGTGTGTAAAAATGTGTGTGCGTGCGTTTGAGTATGTGTGTGAATTTGCTCATGAAAGTGAGAGCAGGAAGGAGAGGAGGAAAAAAGACAGTGAAAAAGACTGTGGGATTGAGTCTGATCAGGATTAATGAGTTATGATAATGAGAACAAACAATTGTTTGATAGCAGACGTGGAAGCCCTGCAGTTGTTCTCAGCTGAATGCTTGAGAGACACAAAGAGAAATATCGACGGCAAGTGTTTTTTTGCCCTTTCTTCACTCTAAAGAAGTTGTGTGATGCTACTGTAATGTAATACAAGTGATTGTTTCACTCTTTCAAAAAATACATGCAGTAAGATGCGAAGTGTATTCATTTGTCTCTGACAGTGTTTTAAAGCCAGTTTTTGTGATGTCATCAGATTGTGATTAAATGACCCAATCATTCATGTTTGCATTTAAATAAAAATCAAGGTGTCATTTACTGTATCAGCTGTGTGTGCACAATTTTGTGATTAAACAATGCATGCTCTACTTTTTAGTATCTCCATTTCTCTTTGCACAAGTCAAGTGTCAAAAATAATCTTGACTTAGTGGAATTTCATTTGCTCTGATGCAATGTGTGTATAATCTACTGTGAAATTAATGCATTGCTTTCTGCCAGAAATAATTATTTAAAAGGGGTAAACAGACAACATTTCGTCTTCTTCTTCTTCTTTTTTTTTAAGAAGCAAATTTTGCTTTCATTGTTTAAGACCTTTTTCTGAAGTGACACACTTCTCATCTGACTGCAAGCATGCCAGAAAATGAAAATAAACCCAAAACGGAACATTTAACACATAATCATATATAAAACAGGTCAATTGATTTTCAGTGTTCCATTGTAATGCACTTCAACCAAGCTGGTAGAACAATGCAATCAGTTACTCCATCCCCTGACCCCCTACCCCGACCCTGCAATCCCCCAACCGCCCACCCACCCAATCCTTAGCTTTCTATCAATTTGCTGCATGTATGAACATACCTGAAAAACATTTACATTGATGTTGAGGGCATGAATACTAGCCTTACCCTGCCGTAATGCACAGTAAACATGTGACATACATGGAGATGTTCTTTTCTCATTTCATTCAGTTCAGTTCAATCCAATTCAAAAATACTTTATTAAGCCCCAAAGGGAAATTCATTGTTGCAGCTCCAGAACAGTTGCCTGAAAAGAGCCAGCCTTCATTATCAGTTTGTTCAGTTTCTTTAAGTTACTGGCTTTGATGCTGCTCCCCCAACAAATAACTGCAGATATGATTGAACTCTCCACAACACAACTTATGGAAGATGCAAAACATCTTGCTGCAAACGCTGAAGGATCTAAGCAAAGTCTGCTCTGTCCCTTGTGTCTTATCTTGCAGGATGGATTTCACTTAAATAGTCCACAAAGTGCAAAGAAGGGGCTCACAAAGCAAACATGAAGTGATACTGCATATGCATTAGATTTTAGAGTTGCTTCTAGAATATGTACCCTCATATTCTTTAGTTATTGAAGTTTAGTCATGACTATTCTGTTGTTCAAATGACCTTTTCAGAAATCATGTTGATAAACTGACAATTGTTTGATAAGCTGTAGTATCTGCAGTAGGACCCAGTCCTACTGGATCTTGTTAGTGACTTGGGGTGTTGCTTTTTTTCTGTGGCTCTCCTGGCAGGTAACCACCAGAGGGCGTCCAGAAGGAACTGCCTGCAGGATTGAGGGGTGATTCTCTGCAGGTGTGTTTGCACACCTGCAACTCATCAAGCCTCATTACTCCCTGGATATAGCAGCTGGATGTCAGTCACTCTTTGCTGAGTGTTAACCTGTGTGGTAACTTCTAGTACCCCATTTGAGCTTCTGTGAAGTCTTGTGTGTGAGCTGTGTTGAAGTATAACTCCTTGTGTTCTTCCACCTCAGGTCTCACTGAGCACCTCCTGGTACCCATCTCTGGAAATCTTTTGGAACCTCCAAGTCAGACCACAACCAGCCATAACCCTGTCTGGGTTCTCATGACCAGTAACTTTAAGCTCTAATACCGTCATCACTGCACTACCTGTCTGCCCTCCAACAATCCTGCAGCAGTTTCCCATCCAGTTCTCCAGCGCTCAGCCTACTTCCATTTTACAGACCAACACCCCCTAGAACTCACTCACTCCTACATGGTGGACTTCTCTATCATCCGCCGTAAGTCTCACACTCAACATTTCCTCGAGCCAACCTGCATCTGCTCCACCAACTCTTTCTTCTGGAGGTTACCGGCTTCCATATGTCACCTACCCTGGACCACTACCGTTGCACATTCTTCGTTTTGTAAATAAACACCTTCTCCAGATTTCTCCTCTCCTGAGTTTCTCTGCATGTGGGTCAGAAACTTAAATGCAGACATGACAGAACTACAGACATTCCAATACACTGGCCACACTAGACAGCACCTGGAATGGGATATTGACCCGAACAATAAATTTTTCATCTCCATAAGCAATAATTGTAATTACTATACTGACAATACGAGATTAACAAAGATGTAAACTATCAGTCGTACATAACAGCAGAAGCCTCTATGTAAATTTTGCTAACTTTAAGGACTATTTAAATAATTTCTCAACCATTCAATATTACAATATTAGAGACCTTTTAAGTGAGGAAAAAGGTCCAACTATGGACTGGATGGATATGACTATACTGTACATGTGGACCAGAAAAACAATGGTGATTGAGGAGTTGCATTATTTGTGGACAAAAGGAAAGACTTTTGGTGAATATATGTAAAGCTGTAGACAACTTGTGTGTCTGAAATTTATAAAGAAAAGCATAAAAATATAAGTTGTATTTATAGAGCACCAGGCTCATGCATTGAACAGTTTAGTCAGCAGATGGAGGAAAAATTAAAGAAAAACAAAACAATAGCTATATGTGTACTTCAGCATTAACCTGCTTAATCCAAGTAAACACAAAATAGAGTTTATCAATACAATATATAGTATGAACTTCTTCCCTAAAATCACCCAACCCACTACAACTTCAAACAGCGCCAAATTGACAATATTCTCACTAATGATGTCTTTAATAATAAAATGAGTGGACTTTTAATAAGTGACATCAGTAACCATTTTCCAGTATTACCATCAGTGTTTGGAACTAGATGTCCAACCGTCAGGACAAAAAGATTAAATATAGAAGACTGAGAACAGGAGAATTTATAAATGCCCTTAAAAATGATTTAACTATGCATAAGTGGGATAACATAATATGAATAACATAGTGTATATTAAGAATTTATAAGAATATTTAATAAAAAGTTAAACTGCATTAACAGATTGGATACATTCTTAGACACAAAGATACAAAATAATGAAAGTCAGTCCGGCTTTAGATCAAACAGAGCAACATCACTCGCTTTAATAGACATAGAAGACATAACGAATACATTAAAACAAAAACTATATTCAACTGGAATATTTCTGGATCTACCGAAGGCATTTTAAACTATTAATCATACAATTTTGTAAAATAAATGAAAGTGGTTTGGAAGTAGGGGAAGAGCATTGGATTAGAAGCAAAGTGTCAAATTGTAAACAGTCCATATATCCAATCTTATAAACTGCCGGTGATCTTCATTTGCTCATCAAAAGATGAATACAGACTTGGGAAAGTTGATATATAAAGTAAATTAATAGTAAAGGTGTTTGGGAATTGTAGAACTAATGCACAGATTGAAATTAAGCTTGATGGTATATAATATTGAAAGAATGAATGAAATCAAATTTCTAGGCGTTATAATAGATGAAAAAATGAGTTGGGGTGAAGCCGTGGGATAGTTTAAATGTGGTGATTAGAAAAATGTCCAAACATAAAACAAACAAACAAAAAAAGCATAACAATACGATGTACACACTGTACAATAATGACTGTCACTTGTTAAGCAAGTGCTGTGTGATTAAAACTTTAAGGAATCTTTTCAAGTACTGTAATTTTTACAGAAGCACTATTGATTTTTTTTCTATTATTATTATTTCATTTCAGGATTGCTAATAAGGAAATGTTTAAATATGTAATTATTGACACTCTTGGAGAAGGGATGGGATTGATTAAGCGGGTACTTCTTCCCACTCCTTTTTGGGTATATATGTTAAATTGAATGTGTTTGTTTCTGTTGTTGTTTTTTTTTTCTTGAGTGTTTATCATTACATGTACAGAATGAACTAAATAAACTAAACTAAACATCCAGTACAACTGGATGACCACCTGGTCCTGCCATCAGGAGCATTGCAGAGAGAAGCATAGAGATGCACACTAGCTCAAAATTCTCCTTGACGACTTGTGTGTGTGTGTCCGTCCGTGTGTGTCCGTCCGTGTGTGTAACATCAAACATTTTGCTGTTAACTTCGAAGAGAGATAGACCAGACATGTGTTCAGATCTGATATTGATTCCACTTCTCCTCCAATTCTTACTTTCAGAAAGGTCTCTTTGCAACCATGCCTACAAAACTGCCTTATCCCAAAGTATTTCATTACATTCATCAGTCAGTGTTGATAGGATTGTTTCATGTCTCTAAAAACCATCAACAGCATTTCTGTCCGCTGACTTCGAATGGAATGTGTTGCTGAACTGAATCAGAGTCTGTTATAGCTCATCGGAAGCATTGCTAACGTTCCTCCCATCAGAAGTTAAGAAAAGTTCAACTTTCCAGGCATCAATGCAAACATGAGACATCTTTATTTGATAAAATTTTTACAAATAAGAACATTGTCATTACTGTCATCTTAAAGACAATCTGATAACCAGAAAGAGACATTTTCACTCACAAACACTTGGTAATCGCTGAAGATTCTTCCCATTCCTGACATAATTTCTACATAGTTCTACAATACACAGCAGGCAAACACTGATGGACCAAACTGTCATGGGGAATCTGCAGTATTTATTTATTCATTAATTCATTTGGCACATGAAGAAAGGCAAGCAATCTACCGACTTATCTAAAATGATCATGTTGATATTAGTACTAAATGCGTTTGGATGAATCTGTGTCATCGACTAACATGGAAAGTCACATACAAGCAAGCAGAAAAGTATAAAGCAGAAATCCATTGACATAACACACACTTGTTGGCTGCAATTTCATCAAACCATTACATAAGTGCACATGGACATGACTGCAGCTGACATGCAGCCTCTTTTCTCTTGAATTACAATCATGTTCAATAGTTTACACCCCCTTGTTAGGTTTTACATAACAGGACAGTAAAAATACACATCATCTGGTCCTTACCTTACTTCAAAATGAGGCAAATACAACCCCAGATAAACAACATGTCTCCCATGTTTATGTCCAGTCATTTTGGGAATCACAAACAAATGCCATGCAGGTCTAACCATCTGCAGCTGAACACCTACAAGACTAAGAAGATGGGGACTGCAGCTGGATGACTGGACTGTTAACACAGACAGCATCCATTGTAAAGGACAGAGTTGTCTTTACTTCCTGAGAAGACTGTAATCATCTGTAAACATCTGTAAAACTGCTGCTGATGTTTTACCAGTCTATTGTGGCTAATGTCCTCTTTAATTCTGTGGTTTGTTGGAGGGGGGGCAGTATTAAAAGGATGGATGCTGGACAGTTAGATAGACTGGTGAGGAGGGCTGGATCTGTGGTGGGCACAGAGCTGGACTCTCTGGTGTTGGTGGCGGAGAGAAGGAACCTGGAGAAGACCTTGTCCATCCTAGACAACACATGACACCCTCGACACCAGACGCTGATCAGACAGAGGAGCATGTTCAGTAGCAGGCTGCTGTCTCTGAGCTGCTCCACTAACAGACTCAAGATCTCTTTTGTCCCCCTGGACATAAGACTGTATAATTCTTCACTGGGTGGCCAAGGAGGGTCATGATCAACTCACACTCACATGCACATCAGAACTTCATATATATTTTTTACCTACACTGACACTTTAAATTAATGTGCTGCACTATTATGACATTATATGTTACTAACTGAGTTTGTTGTTGACACTAACCAGTCATTACGTTACCTGTAACAGAGTGACAAACTAGGCACATCTCATGACAACAGCTCAGAAGAATGTATGTACCCATATAAAAGCTTAGGCCTTTAAACATTCATTTAAGCAAATGTGAATCTTTACTTCTTAGATAACTATCATGTTACTATAGAAACCTGTTTCCAGTCTCAACTGGCTGCTATTATGCAGACAGAAGTCAGCCATAGCAGCACAGCATTGCCTAATTGGGGCTAGGCTGCATTGCATATAAATCTATAGTGCATGTTACTGGCAGGACAAGTGGAGAGCTGGATTCCACAGAAAGGGAGACGACAACAGACAACTGGTGACCCTTCTAGACCTTTTTGTTTTGCATACTGGCTACAACCTCAGTCTCTCACTGAGGAGCTTAAATGGAACATTTAGACAGCAATGCATAATGCAGCACCGTTTTTAATTGATTCCTTGAAATATTGATAGATTGTAAAAGCCTTGTTGCTTTAGTGGGACTACTGGAAAAGAGGAGCTGAGGATATAGCTTTGCTGTCACAGGTGCACCCATTTGAATGTACACTTTACCCACAAGCATCATGTAAAAGCATCTCATGATCCTGTCTTCACTGCACTGAACAAAAAATAATGTTCTTCTCTTTATCGTTTAGATATCTAAACTCAGCAAAATCAGGCATAGAATCGAAGGAAGAGGGCTTTGATTTTTCATTTGGCTTTGGAAATTAAACACAACTGAGCATGATCTTACTAACTATGTCAATCTGTGATGAAAAGAAGGTTTTCCACCTAATAAAGACTGATTAAGCACTCAAGTGCTACAGATGCGTGAACCAGATATTGCACTTGTACCATTCAGTTATTTGTTTGTGTCAGTAATAGAACATGGGTCTTTATATCCATCAGTCTGAAGTTGAGTGCTGAGTGCTTTGGCATTCAGTTGCTGCCTGCTGGCTCTCCATGCATGCACAGATTTCCTCTTGCATGAAACTCATTTGCCAATGCTCGATTCCGCATTAGAGCATCATTATAATCAGAAGTACAAACAAGATTTTCTTTATCATTTTCAAGTCAGATCTGTTTGATGTATCCCTGTTGTTTCAAGGACCATAAGGAACACACAGCTGACCCCACCAATAACGTTATTTCTGTGATTTTCTGAGTTTCACTTGCTGAAAAAAAATCTCTCTAAGGGATTGATTGGGTATTTAATCTCAATCCTGATGCAATATTCCAGTGACATAAGTACAAACTCACTTGTGATGTTATACTCCTGAACTCAGGCTCTTTAGTGCCTCTGACTGCTCTGACTGCAGAGACGGTATTCCCCCAGTTTCTTCTGCATGTGATGAACAGCTATGTTCAGCACACCTAGAGCGTGAGTCACTTTACAAGATGTGTTCCTTGAACTTTTGGAATCTGCAACACTGGGTTATTGTATAGCACATCTACCCTCATCTGTGACACTAAGACTGTATTTCTTCAGAGAAATGCCCATTGTGTGCGTATGTGGGAATCTTTTAAAAATCTAAGTACTCACAATTTTATGCTGCCCTTATCACTGAAATCATAAATGTAGTCTTGAATAGGTCAAAAATGAGGATTTTGGATTATAGACAACTGGAATCATCAAAGCAGGAAGCTCTCTCTCTCTCTCTCTGCCTCACACACATATACACACACACAGAGACACATAGGAATTGTGGATTTTAAAATGAAGATTTTGATCAAAAAACAAAACCATGTTTGTGGCAACTGGAAATGTATTTTTTAACATTTGTGTCTACCAAAATCACATAGCTGAGTACAGGCATTGTGATGTTTTTGTCAGTTTACCGAACTGGAAATACAAGAACAGTGAAGCAAGCAAATTTTGAAAACACTAAAGCAAATATGAGTGGGTGGTGGTGGTGACGGGGGGTGGTTGGGTTGTTGGGCGGGGGGCAGAGCAGGAGAAAGTGCTTAGACATAGAAGTAAAGGCCAGTCTGAGAAAAAAAATACTTCCAAGGCAGGAAAGAGAAGTTTGAGTCAAATTCAAGCGGTCTGTTTTGTAGTGCTGCAAAAGGAATGAAGCTGATGCAAGTCCTTGTAATGTGGTTACCTCCCCCTACGCCCCAGCCACAAACACACACACACACACACACACACACACACACACACACACACACACACACACACACACACACACACACACAC
>JBAMYA010047027.1:0-10659 GCA_037176975.1 Arrhamphus sclerolepis | reverse complement strand
TGTGAAGAAACCAACTGTGGGAGCATCATTAGAAGATGGAAGACATACAAGACCACTGATCATCTCCCTCCATCTGGCCCCAAAACATCACTGCTCCAGAGGAGATCTACATGGAGGAATGGGCCAAGATATCAGCAACAGTGTGTGAAACCTTGTGAAGACTTACAGAAAACAAAGAGTCCTGGGTCCCAGCGGTGACTCTTTGTTCATTCTGTGGTTCTGTTCCATGAGCACCAAAGGCTGGAGAGCAAGTGATTCTTTCTCTATTACTTACAGAAAACGTCTGACATCTGTCATTGCCAAAAAAGGCTATATAACAAAGTATTGAGATGAACTTTTGTTAGTGACCAAATACTTATTTTTCACCATAATTTGGAAATAAATTCTTTATAAATCAGACAATGCGATTTTCTGGATTTCTTTTTCTCATTTTGTCTCTCATAGTTGAGGTATACCTATGAAGAAAATTATTTGGCTCTCTCATCTTTTTAAGCCGGAGAACTTGCACAATTGGTGGCTGCCTAATACTTTTTTGCCCCACTGTATATAGGAAAAAACAAAAAAACACAACAAAAGCAAAAAAAAAAAAAGGATTATGCAAGTTCTTAGTTTGAACCTTAAACATAGCCAGGTTATGCCTTAGTCTAACCTGAACCCCAGAAACACATTTTGCTCCATTAAGACCAAGTACTGCTCCCCATGAACACTACTGAAAGACAGTAATTTCCACATGAAAGCATTATTATTGACCACTGCCATGGTAACCAATCACATTGCCCCGCCCATTGTTGACATCTTAATTAACCCTCAACTCTATATCACATTATGCAATATAATTTGGTGAAATCATTTGAAAAGCAGCTTTTACTGCAAGAAAAGGCATTCTCCAGTTTGAAACAAAAACCTTTCTGCATATTAACCATACAATACAGCTATACAACAAACAGTCCTCACACAAGAGGTGGCTCAAAACCATTGGATGTGCTTCTACTCATGTTCTCTTCAAACTTCACAAAATCCAACATGTTTGCATGTTTTCCGAGGAATTTAATGAGTAATGCATCCAAACTTTGTTCTCATTTGGGCTGGCATTTCACACCAGCAGGCAATGACAGATGACTGTGTGGACAATCCAGTAAACAAACACTGATGTACAGGCTGCTCTCGGACAGGGAGGGTGTTCAAAACAAAGAGGAATTTCTTTTACACTGGGTGAAGCTGACTTGATCATTTTATATCAGATTTAGGATCACTAAAAATCTGATTCAGACAGCATAGTTACACAGACACATAATATATTTTGTTGTGTCTACTAATTTGCCTTTTTCCCCAGTTGAAAGCAATAGTACTTGAAACACAGGCACACACATTTAGGAAGGACATGGGAGGACATGCAGAGGGTAACTCTGCAAGGGCCTCCGAGGGTTGTTTCCTTGCCAACCTAGTTGCCTCTTTTGGATGATGATATTTTGTACGTGTGTATTATGTGTGTACTTAGTGAGCCTGCTCGTGCGAGCATGTTACCGAGCTCGTTGTGTGCACATGTGGGATCCTCTCTCTGATCCTGCTGTTGTCCTCCTGCTAACCCTGTTTTTACATTCTGGTTATGCAAGTGTGCATGTGTCAGGCCCAGCAGACACCCTGCACTCCCCACAAAGCTGTTCCAGACTGATAGTGTCCCGACTCTCCTCAGCAACGTGTCCTGAAAGGACCTTTTGGTGCCAGCTAAAGTCATGTCAGTGGGAGAGGGTTTTTTTTTTTTTGTTTTGTTTTTTTAAGTGAACAGTTGCAAATTCAAAGGAAATAACTTTGGCTTAAGCGAAGCACGGCTGCTACAGTGTGTGTGCAAATAAAAAAAAATAAGTGAGCCATAACTCCCTCTGTTACTGCAGTACATCTTCCTCGCTCTTAGAATTCATTAACTACTGGGTCAAGTGATCGTAATGACATCCCTGAGCATGTAACTGCTACTGCGTCAAGTATTACAGAAATTTATTCCTTCGCATACATATCTGCATATGTATTAGTAGCACAGCCACCTCAGTTTCTAAAACAGTAATGGATAACATTTTAAATAATTTAACATTATCATACTGCATAAAAATAGCATGAAGTAATAAAACAACCCCCTTTAGCTTTTGATAACACATAATGCCTTACCTGCAGCAACAAAGGTCCAGCCTTCTTGAGGAATGAACATAGACCTAGGATGAACAGACAGCATCTCTTCCTCCTTTCCTGTGAGAATCAAGAACAAAACTTTGAAGATCTCAGTTTATCTCTAACTCATTGCAAAGTGAATGTCAGTCAAAATGAGCTTAATATGTTATTATAATGTTATTATATCATCTAGTAACCTGCAAGAATAAAGTTAAAGGTGGCCAAAGCTAGGTACTCAGAAACCAAATTATTTATAGCATTTGAATCATGTTACTTGGGGGGAAAACATTCCAATTAATTACAATATTATGTTTATAACTGTAAAAGTACCATTTGTTACATCTATGAAAACATACTGAAAGTTGAATTAAATGATTAAAACCATAGATGACTGGGCTGTGCCTCAGAGGGGAGTGAAGACTGGCAGCTTGATCCCCTCAAAGGACCTTTTGGTGCCGACTGAGGCCAGGACAACCTGTTAACTCAGTGGAGAGTGCGACAGTAGGCTGCGCTCCAACAGGAAGGCCGGGGGGGGTTGACTACTAGCCCCGCCACATGCCAAAGTGTCCTTGGGCAGGACACTGAACTTCCCATTGCCCCCCAGTATGTTCAATAGGGTACAATTGTGGAAGCAAAGTTTTTTTGTACAGAAGGCTAATGGATAAAGCAATGTGCTATAATGTTATTTAAATGCAGGTCATTCGCATTTATCTTTACTAATTCAAAAAGATGTAAGACGCAGGTAAAACACATTGTTTTTTTTGTTTTTTGTTAAATCATCATTCTGAGTTAAGAGTCTTTCTTTCTCGCCATCAAGCTGTAGATATCAGTAACCTGGATGCCATGTGTTAGCATAGTGCAAACCAAATAACACAAATGCTTAGGCAATTCCAAATGCCACTATAACTGGGTCAATGCTCCATCATTTCTCACTTTTTTTTTTTTTTTTTAGAAAGCCAGTTATTGGCCAAGGTAGATAAAGTTTAAATTATTTCGACCGTCCATAAATAAGCATTGCAGCTCCATTTGTAGCTTATGGATGTTTGCCAAAGTATATTTAAAACAAATTTATTAACCACACACAGGATAGCAATGTGATTTAGAATGAATATTTTGTGTGTGTGTGTGTGTGTGTGTGTGTGTGTGTGTGTGTGGCTAACAGACATTTACACAGAAAGTGAAGATAAACAACAACTAGAGGAGCCATATGAAGAACAAACATAGAACATATCATCTGACTTTATTAGGGGTAAAGTTGTAAATCTGCAATATGCCTATTTAGAAGTAAATATAAGTCTGATCAGGATCAAACTATTGCTGCACCCTCTGCTCTTGAAGTGCTGACCTTAGTGCAGGAGAAATGATACCAGCCATCACATTGAGCAGACCTCACGTCCCACGTCAGCATGATGAAAATGCCTCTAAAGCATTGCTGTAAAGCAGCACACACACAAACATGGATGCTGACACTGAATATGTGGCCTCCAGAGAGTGCACACACATGCAAACTGGGGCACAGCAATCAGTTGTTATTAGTATCTCCACCTCTCACCTCAAGACACAAAGTTGAAACTGATAGTGTGGTGGGGGTGGAGGCAGGGATGATACAGGGGATGTAGCAGAGGATGAGGAGGATTTGGTGACAAAATATGAGTCTGCAAATCTGAGACAGTGAGGAGCAGAGGTGCTGATGCTAGGACCTGTGAATCGCTCCATCAGGGACGAAGAAATGCAACCATTGAGAGAAAGAGAGAGAGAGAAAGAAATGGAAAGGGAGAGAGCGAGAAAGAGAGAGTGCAAACAACAAACATAAAGCCGAGTGTTGCGACATCATAACTGCTGCAGAATCAAAGCACTGTGGTGTGCCTACAAATGGATGGACATGTTTTGATCTCTATTTGTCTCTTGACAAACAGAAAAATTCTGTTAACCTCCTGTGTTTGGGTCACACTGTCAGCCAGCTAATCTAGTTACCCTGCACCAGACAGCCATTAAAGTGATGCCCTCCAGACAAGAGATGACCTCATAAACCATGGAAAATCATTCTTAATTAGGAGCTGCTCATCTGTCAAGCAAATATATGCTATAGCAGTCACAAATGCATGACACCACAGCTAGATTAACCAAATGTTGGTCAGATGGGCGAGTATAATAACTGAATATGATCAGATCAGATTATGAAATAAATAATCTATCCATATGAAATAAAGGTAAGGCTGAATATTCAGAGAAAATAATTTTTACACAGTACCTAAAGGTTTTCTTCTTAGTTTTTCTTTTACACACACACACACACACACACACACACATATATATATGTATAGTTATTTAGAGAGAGAGAGAGAGATAGTTGCTTTGAATTAGAAGATTGGAAGGGTTGCTGGACTTGTTGCTAAGTGCTTGTCGCTAGGCACCTTCTTAAGTCACTGAATCTGTTGTCTAGTTAAATCTAGTGACAAATTATCTTGCTCTTCAACAGTGAGGAATACTGAGATGCTGTGAGTGACAGGGAGGTGAAGAACACAAGTTGAGGTGATCTTTTTCTGTATTTAGAAATTTAAAAACTTAGCATCTGCCAATCAAACTACTTTCCAAACTGTCAAATATTCAAGAGCATCTTTAATTGTCATGATTTAAATATCTGTGCTCTGATGTTCTCAAGGAACCGTGGCTCTGAATGTTAAGTCATGCTGCAACATATTCACCATTTGTGAGCATAACAGTTTTTTATTAAAATAGTGATTGTATAATAAGGTCAGCATGGGAAAATTAAACTTTTCCAAAGGAAAAGGCAACACAAAACTTAGACTAAACGCTCAGAAAATAAATGAACCTGAAACTGCAAATTAGGTAGGTTCATTTAAAATTGTAGGTGTTCAAGTCAATAATTTTTATTAATCTTTATAAATCCTGAAAGAAAAATTATATGTTGCAGTAATGTTAATTATTTAAGTTTCTTCAAAAATTCCATTATAATAATGTGATATGTGATATCATAGTTGAAAACAATAACAATATGACTTATATGTTTGGTTGTATGAACAGATACTATATGGAGTTTGTGTCCTGCATTGACATGTGACGTTATATAGTCTATTCAAATAGTAAATTAAAATAAAAATGTATTTTTTCTATTTCAGCAAGATGAGAACAACCGCTATATTGTTAATGAATCAACTTTGCTGCATGGCAGCAAAAGTTTCAAAAGCTGATCATTGCAGAAGATCTCCCTGCCCATAAAACATTTTATACTGGGAACTGACATAAGTGCTAGTCCATAAACAGTGCACAAAATGTATATATACAATAACATACAAATAAATTATTTGGTGTGATTCATATAGTCCCTATAAATCTGTTAATGTGTGTATGTACACACACACACACATATATATATCCATATATATACACACACACACACATATATGACCTGTATGACAGTCTAGGGTAGTAAGGTTACATATGATTGACCCAATATATACTATATTGCCAAACGTATTCGCTTCTCTGCCCTCATCCGCATATAAACTTGAGTGACATCCCATTTTTTATCCATAGGTTTAATGCTGATTCACCCTTTGCAGCTATAACAGTTTCAGCTCTTATGGGAAGGCTGTCCGCAAGGTTTAGGAGAGTGTTTATAGTATTTATTTATTTATTTATTTATTTTTTAAATCATTGTTCTAGAGGCGCATTTGTGAGGTTAAACATAAACACATTCCATGAAGCTCTCTATTCACTGTTCTCAAGCTAATGTGAAGTTTGGAGGTCTGAGCTACTGACTGCAGAAAGTTGGTGACCTCCGTGCACTATACATCTCAGCATCCGCTGACCCCGCTCTGTGATTTCACATTTTCTACCACTTGGCGGCTGAGTAGCTGTCATTCCCAATCACTTCCACCATCCTTTATACTATAATTCCCCAAAACAGCTGACTGTGGAATATTTAGTAGCGAGAAAATTCTCAACTGGACTCATTTCACAGGTCACCTGCTATCATGGTACCAAGCTGGAATTCACTGAGCTCCTGAGAGCAATTCATTCTTTCAAAAATATTTGTAAAAGCACTCTGGATGCCTCGGTGCTTGACTTCACACACCTGTGGCTATGGAAGTGATTGGAACACATGAGTTCAGTGATATGGATTAGCGAACACGTTTGGCAATATAGTGCTGTATTGAAGTTGAAATTGTGAAAGCATGACACATGGAAAATAACAGATTACCCTTCGTTGAAATATAGTTTTTGTGATACTGATACTGCATGTTGATGATGCAGTTACTATTAACTTTCAATATAACATTTCATTTCATTTCAATATATTGTGCAGCCCTATTTCATGATAATGGATAATGTTCTGCTGAAGAATACTTGGGTTACGATTCTCATGAAAGTATACAGACATATAATTAATGTTTTACATGCAATCCATTGACCACAATTACTCATTTTCCTAGATGTTAGAAAATTAGTTTTTAGATGCGTACATCTGAAAAAACTGCCTGAATGTTTTTATTATTGTCTTCATTTTTTAAATTCTTATTATTAAAAACCAGCTTGAACAAATTTTTTTTTTCTTTCTTCATTCTAATTTTCAGCTACATTTTTGTATTAATGCAAATTTTGAGAGGATAATACATTGTTTGAAAAACCGTGTGATTTGGACGATCAGTGTGAGCAGCTGTGTCTAAATTTAACTGCAATTCACTAAAAGCAGCACATATTAGCTTCTGTTCATGTTAAATAAAAACACTTAATTTCATTTGATGACATACTTGATTACTTTAAAGAAGTGTTGTCAAGCTCTTACTGTCCATCCTTACTATCAGCAGAAACCACCACAAGTAACTTAACTCTCATCCCAGTTGTCTATTTCGTAAAATGCACACCATTTCATAGCACGATGTCACACGTCAACATCGACGGAGCTTATGGAAGGAAACAAGTGAGTCACTGAGCAAGAAACAAGAGTAAATCTTGGACGGTGTGATGAAAGCAACAAAGCATAAAACTGTTTCTTTGTATGACTTTATGCCATTAACTCTAGACATCTGTATTATGTTTTTTCTTTATACAATAAATTAACAGGTTATCATTATTAAAGACCATAAGATAATTATTGAACTTAAAATCATTTATCAGACTTATTTGATCGGACCTTTTAAGATTGACTTTTGCTGTAACAGCTTGGAGAGGCTCATTAACTGCACAAAGGGTCGAGGCTTAAAGAAGCAGTCTTCTTTGCTGCACTTATCCTGTTTGAAATTGTCGAAGTTGGGAGGATGGCAAACTAACTTCTCCTCTTCAGGCTTTAGCGCTGAAATCAAGTAATCACAACAGATCAAAACTGTCTTCACCATAATACTTGACATTTTCATCCTCAACTGATTTCCACAGCTGTTACAATGCCATCAGTTCATGCTAGCATTATATTAATTGTGTCTGTTGACCATAAGAGGAAACCCATTTATATTATCTTTATTATGATCAGAATATTTCTAACAGAATAAATTAATTATCACAACAAAGAGACCAAGGGATCTCAGTGTCATAAGATAATTATCTCATGATCTTAATAGGGGCATTAAAAAATAAGAGATTCTCCAGTTTCTGCATTTTTGAATATGGAGCTGCTTATCTGAATTTCTTTTCTTTTTTTAAAAAAAAAATTTGTATTAGACTATATTCTTAAAGAATAAAGATTTTGTATTTTTAAAATCAAAGGGGATGCTTCAAAAGATGTGCAGCATTTACCAGCTACTCAGGACTTTAGTCAGCAAAGACTCAACAATATGCCGGTTTCTTAACATTTTATCTCGGTGCGCCCATTAGAAACAAGATCTGACCTTTCGGTCCCTGTAACCAGAGAGGGGCACAGATTGGCACATGCAGCACAGGTGTGCCAATCTGTCCCTCACTGGTGCTGCTCCCTGAGCCGCTGAGTCACTTCTCCTCCTGCAGCCGAGCAGAACCGCACCCCACCACCACAGGATACGAAGAAGAAGAAAAAAATCATTCGGAGGCCACTGCAGCAGGAGTGTCGAAGAATGCCTTTGACACGTTTTAGTGAGCATCCCTGCGCTGCTGTAGACTTGCTCTTAGGCCTCATAAACTGTCTTCTCTGGCTGCCTGCTCATCAGTTTTTGTGTGCCTCATGAGAATTCGCCCCCGCCTGCAATCCTACCCACATCTCAGGATATATCACTGTCTCAACCTCTGAAACGTGTAGGAAGGGTGGTTCTCTGTGTGTGTCTTTCTGTGTGTTAATCAGAGTGTGGGCATCTTACCCTGGATGTATTGCTTCTTGCTGATTTGAAGTGGCTGTCGTGGCAGGGCTTGGAAGTTCTAGAAACAGAGTTTGGAAGATGCATTTAACAACTGTTTTGAATATATGAATGGTTTTATGGTATGGAAACTAATCTCACTTTACATAACCAAGAGGGTTCAGCCGTAAAAAAACTGCAGATACTTGATGCGTACTCATTTGAAAGGGTAAAAGAGTGTGTTTTAAATGATCAGGGTCAACTATTACACAGTTATAAAATTATATTTAGCTTTGTACGAAGCTTGTCAAAAAAAGTAGAAGTGGCAAATGCTTTATAGCAGCTTTTATTTTAGATAATCTAAATGATATGCTCAGTACCTTTCAAATATAGACTTGATGTAGAAACAAAAAACAAAGCTATGCAATGGAACCAACAATGACACCTTGGTTGTAGCTCAAAGTTCAGCAGCAGTTTCTAGAGTAGCTGTGTCCGTTCCAGTTTCCCCAAAGAGAACAGTCTTTGTTGGAGTATTTTTTTAAACTAGTCTTTGAAGGTCCATGTGAGATGATTTAACAGGATAAACATATGGAACGTAGGAATTTAAAAACTTAAGCAACCAATATTTGCATTGCTTCTCCAGTTCACTTTTTCTACCTTTCCCAGGATATTCATAAAACATTTAAACCATTGTCAAGACTTCATTGATGTAATGTGTAATATTGCTGGCTGTTTAATGATTCAGTGCTCACAAATCAGAATTATCTGCATGGCAGTTAACTACCGAGGCAACAAGAAAACAACCAACTTGATGTGATTGAAATGTTTTTGGTTGACAAAAGAAAAAGGTGAGTCAAGAAGTGAATACATTAGATTCTTTCACTGCTCTCTTTACTGTTCCCCTTCCCTGGAATTTCATGGCTATCACAAGTCACATGCAGCATTTATTTTCTGCTGGCTGCTATGTTGCTTAGATTAAGAAAAAGAGAAAGCCATCCTGAGACTCCAGCCAACAGCACATATCTGTCAAGGAACAAGTCTTAAAATAGGAACAGCCTCATGTTTAATAGACTCTTCGGGCTGCTCTGCATCGACCCAAAGAGTAATCCAAGACTTTACTGATACAGACGCACACAAAATTACACGTATGCAGGAATGTTTATCTTTCATTTTGTTTTTTTTTTACTGTAATGATGAAAGAAAAAAAAAAGACAGGAAAAAAACTCAAACATACACACAAAATTCAGGTCCATTCAGTTTTATTCATATAGAGTCTATTTACAACAAAGATGTCTCGAGGCGCTTCTGAGAAACCCAGAGCATGACCCCTGAGCACATGGCAAAGAAAAAACTCCTGAAAAGAAACCTTGAACAGGACCCAGCTCAATTATGGGGGGGGGGCTCTCCTGCCAAATATGGAGGACTGGAAGTGTCATTGAAAAGGAAATAGAATCATTTATTAATTGTGAATTTAAAATGAGGATTAGCAAATTGGATTTCAAATTCATTACGAAATACATAAATAGTCACATTTCTAAAGTGTTTTGTGAGTTTGAAATAATAAGTTGTGTAATTAATTCTGATTAGTACTCGTGCTGCAGCATTCTGGACCAGTTGAAGGTTTTTAACAAAAACATCCACCTACAACAGTTTGATGGAAAGAAAAAAAAAGCAGCTTCAGACTCAGCAGTTCCATTTTAATCCCTCTTAATCCCACTATATCCACCCTTTCAAATACACACACATACAGCACAAGATGTGTGTATTATGTTAGCACGTTAAAGGTTATTTTCAAGGACAAACTGGACACATTATTCAGCCAGCGCATAGAAAGATACACACATGATCCCCTAATACATGGAAAAGGAGGCAGGCAAAGAATGGGCTTGGTGCCCATACAGTACACAAACTTAAAAGCAAAGCTTTATTTCCCATCAAGGCCTGAAATCACACATGCGAGGTCTTATTCTGTATTGAGCTTGTGTGGCATCTTCTGAAAAAACATTTCCTTGCTTCTGCCAGTAATTCATTATTTATTAGAGGTGGCAAGAGAAAGCAAGACAGGCAGAGGGAGATATGTGTGCACGACTACAATGGAAAAACGACATTAGTGATCAAACATCAGTCCTAAGGAGAGCTATATCGATACATACATATATACATACACATACATACATACACACACACACACACCCACCCATTCTCTTATTATCTTAGGACTTCTCAAAATGAGGTC